>PVIJ01015546.1:0-36059 GCA_004024925.1 Scalopus aquaticus
AAAATGGAATAGAAAAGAACACAAGGGACCATGGAGATGGATCACGGGTGAAATGGTGGTGGGCTACCCTAGGGGAATACAAAATGTAAAAGACATAAATAACAATAAAAATATATATTAAAAAAAAAAATTTGGAAACAGATACACTGACCACTCTATCCTCAACAGCATTAAAAAACATATAAGTAATGAGTCACTGGTTATCACTAACCTTCAAGTGTTCTCACATCTCACCCTTGATTCTACAGGACAGGGAACTCATTCCTTTCATTTTTGGAACTCATTCTGTCGCACAACCCCTTCTAGAAAGAGAGGAGGCAAATATCTGACAACCTAAATGAATGCCTATAATATAAGTCATATTTTATTTTTTTATCCTTGTGTAAAGAATGGGGGAAGACATAAGTTGGCCGAACACCAAATTCTCATTCTTGGCTCTGGAGAGAACCAAATAAATTAGGAATGGCACCAAGAGTCCACCTTAAGGATTAACATGTACTTAACAGAACAAGGCTTTCTGGTGAGCTGTGCTAACATGAACCTCAAGTTCTGTTTAGGTTCGCTGAAATGAGGTCTACAATCAAGTGGTGTCGCCTGAGGAGACAGGGAGACAAGAACAACACAAATGCTACCACTTCTTGTATATATACACCAAACACATTAAACACACGCAAAACACACACAAATAGCCAGAAGCCATCTAAAGAAAAAAAAATGTAAACAGAGCTAACTCTTTTCCCCCCATCTTTAAAAGGAGGTTGCATGAGAAAACATAGAGATGGCCCTTGCCAATCCTCATAGTCCTCATAATGGATCCCTCTTTCTCTACTTCAGTGGCTCTAGACACCAGGGTTTTTCATGAAAAGGAACTGAGAATTGCTATAGGCATTTTCAAAAAGAGCTTCTTAAAATATATCAATGCTTAAAAATCTAGACTAAAGTGTGGCAAGCCCCTCTTTTCTCACATGTTGTCTCAGCCAAAAAAGATCGGTATGACTCATCCTAGGAATCTTTTATCCAATTGATCATGTTTATCTGATTTTTGTCACAAACTTACATAAGTAGGAGAGAAAGGAAAGAAGGACAAAAGAAGAATCCTGGTCTGTTTCTTGAGAACCCTAACCCACTATGCTGTGGGCGGTGGCACTCACAAGGTACTGCTCAATCTTACTTTCAGCTGAAGTGCTGGAACCTAACAGTAAGATATCTGTTGTTCTATTTGGCTTCACAGCTATGACTGCAGCAGGCTGCCTGGCAGCTGGCGACACAGGTCTAAGTGAGGAGCTCAGAGAGAAATCACACTCTTTCCATTCAGTCTCTCAGGCTTTCGCTGTACCTGACACTGCTCCTTCCCTACTTACTTTTCTTGGTCATTTCTTTTTCAGCATTTGTCTTTATCTTTCCATTGCAAACTGTAAAATACAGATATTTTCCAGACATTTTGTTTACTTTGATTGACTCTTACCAAAAAGTCAACGGAATTTTTATTTTTCCAATCCTCATAGTCCTCATAATAGATCCCGCTTTCTCTACTTCAGTGGCTCTAGACACCAGAATACATTAACTAATACTTTTATAAACTGAATGAAAAGATACTGTGGAAATCGGATTTTTCTTTTTTCATACAGTGTTCCGTATTTTCCAGGCTACACATGAAGAATGCAAATGTCCTTACAGTTTTCAAATTGTTAAGAGTATGGGAAAAGTTTGATGTGGAGAAGGTTTCACTATAAAGTGATCTTCCTAAAATCCTAATCAGCAATGTAGACTGACTTTACTGGCAATCTGGATATATATTCTTATTTTCAGGTATATTCTTCCATAATGACCTGTTTTATTGTATTGAGAGTACAAGTTTAGTGTACTAAAAATAATACACACACAAACATTTTATCCTGTTACCATTTCCTTCTCAATCTTTAACACACCTCGATAGGAATCAGTGTTCTCACCAAACAAGTCTATGCTAGACACCAGATTCTCCCATCTCTGAAATGATGTGTGTGGTGACCATGAGTTGTGAGCATCTTCTAAATTCCTACAATTTTGTTTATATTACACCCAGAATACAGGAAAAATTTGATGTGGGTAGGGTAGTGGTAGACATTTTAACTATTATGAAAATAAGAATCAACAACTAACAAGTTATTATTCAACTTGAATAAAAACAATTTTTCAATATAATACTACTTAAAATATTTATAAAGGATAAATGAAAAAGCTGAGCAATTATTTTATACATTGTATTATAACTGAAACATTAATTCATTTACCCCTGATTTCTATTATAAAGTTATAACTTTATCTTAGAAAATCATCAGCATAAGGTCATGGTCTCACATGATCAAATGGATTTTATTTTCATTTTGTTTCAAACATTACATCTGAACTTACAGCTTGCATTTCTTCGAGTTACTCCTTTACAACTTTGTAATACCTAGTGGGTAGACCCAAAACTATTTAGGCCTGATAGTATTCGTAACAATTCCCCTACAATGCACTAGAAATTGATGTTGCATATTCAAACAGAAAAAATTTTGTATTCTTAGAGGACATTTTACCTATTCTTTAAAGTGTTTACTGTTTATGTAAAAACTCAGTAAGGGAAAATATGTTATAGCTATGAATGCACTTCTAAAAGAAACTATAAATAAAATAGTTAATGTATACAATTATCCAACTTTGCACTGAACTAGAAAAAGAATGCTAACCTCAAACAACTAGCAAATAGTTATAAACACTTGCTGTGTAAAATAGAGAACTAGAAAGAATATAAATGTAAATATAAACAACCAGAAGAGGTTCCTTCCTCCACTAAGCAACGTCCTGTGAGGAACTGAACATGAACACGTGGAAAGATGTGGTCTGACTCCACATCACCATAAACCGTCTGTGCCCCCACAGTTAGTCACTGAGAGCTGCTCTTTAAATGAGCACTGTTTAATCCCTGCCCAAGCGCAGCACAAAGAGGGATTTTTAAGAGTACAGGTTTAAGAAACATAGTAGCTGTTAAGTTTCATGTCACCTTGCTAAGGAATCAACAGATTCTACAGAAACGCCTTAAATAAGCTGATTTATAAAATCTGACTTCAATTTTCTATCAACTTTTGCATATATGAAATAACAAAAACACTATTAAAGATATAATGCATTGTATGCAAAGATATGCATAAAATGATTAAGAACATCAGCTCTGAAGTCAGATACCTGGGTTCAAATCCTGGCTGAACCCCTCACTACTGACTTTTTCTGCAAGCTAACATGGATTTGTCACATACCAGGGCCTCCATTTTTTGCGGCCCAATAAACTAATCCACTTCATCGTGTATAACTGGAAGTGGTTGAGACTTTATTATGAGTGATTAAACACCAATCAGCAATACCAACATTAGATAAGGGTAAATCTCCAGGTCCTGAATTGGAAGACCTCCAGCAGGACATTAAAAAACTAACTAGTTTTGAGAGATTCTAGTATCTGGACTCATGGAAGCACATTTCAGAAAGGAGTCAAAGAACAGGGGTGAGAGGGGAGAACACAGGGCAGGAACTCACTCCGGCTGGAGGAAAAGGATTTTACAAGAAAGGTATGAGGGGAGGAGAACTAGAAACACCAGTTAAGAACACAGTGCAGACATCCTTGAAAACCAACAACATGTTTTGGGGTTTAATAAAGTCAAAATTTCAGAGAACATAAGTATTACTTTGAAGAGATGTCTAAGAAAACTCACACCAATGCAATGTGTGGAATAGATAAGAAAATAGAGAAACTGTTAGGACTTAGTCCAGGCACAAGTTAATAAAAAATCTGAGAATAGGAAGCCATAGGTTCCATAAAGACAGACATCCAAACTCGGCAGTCATGTGATATGGAGAAAGAGAAAGAAGAGAATCAAATTTTAATGTGGGGTTTGAGTCCAAGTGGGCAGGAGAACAGCAGCAGCATGATTAACAGGAACCAGGCAGACAGCAGGAGGAACTCTTTTTAGAAGTAAGGTGACAGCCTTGGCTTTGGGGCAGAGTAAATTTAAGCTGAGTGTGGCCTCCGCTACCTCCAGACCCGCACTCCCTTGCACAACAGGAACACAGTAAGCGCTGAGAAAAATATTCCTGAGTAGCATTCCTATATAAACATAATAGAGAAACCCTTTCACATAATACAATCTCTCTGCGGCTGCAAAAGCTAATTAAAATGGATAAAAATCACCAACACAAAAATAAAGTACTAAAAATTGTCTGTCTGCAAGGCACTGTGATTTCACTTTTGGATGTTTAAAAACAATTATCATATGAGAAGGTGTCTAACAACATTTATTCATGAGAGAACTGCTAATTAAAACCATAATGAGATACTACCATATAACTATTAGAATTATTAGATCAAAATTATAAAGAAAATTAAAATCTAGTAATGGCATGGATACAGCAGCAGAGCTCTCCCTGTGGCACGAGTGCAGCATGGGAAAGCCACATGAAAAAGTCACCATGCCAAACATTTTGACAGTTTCTTATCAAAGTATACTTCCCCTATACAGCAGAGTTCCCACTTCTAGGTACCTACCCAAAGGAAACAATGTGTCAATACAAATACCTATGCCCGTATTATAGCAGCTGTATTCATAATCATCAAAAACTAGAAACAAGTCAAATGTAGTAAATGGATAAACAAATGGTAGAATGTCCACACAATGGAATACTTCCTGGTGACAAAAAGGAACAAATTATCCGTAATCTCAAAAACACTGTACTGACTGAAAGAAGACAAGCACAAAATGCTATGTAGTGTGTAATTCTATTTATATAAAACTCTGGAAAAAAGGAAAACTATGACCCTTTTCTATTTTGGTTATGGTACAAGTTACATTTGTCAAAACTCACTGAAAAGCATACATATAAGAGTGAATTCTACTGCATGCAAATTATCCCTCCATAAACCTAACTTTAAAATAAAATTGTAGCATCTTAACATTTGCTCAAAGAAAACTGTTACAGCAAAACATTGTTATCTACGATGACTCTGAAAAATTCTAGACATTTCTTAAGTAGCTAGAATACCACAAGTGCCCTTAATACTGAAAAGATATAAACCCCATGATTTTCCCCTCTTTGGGCCTCAAAACATTTCTATGCAGCAATATGGCATAAGGATGTTAAAGAGGGTGCAGAGGCTGCGTGAATGCTGGTTATTGAGACACTAATAAAGTGAGTCTTGTTTGTGGACAGCTGTTGGTCTCATTGTTCTTTTGTCAGACACAAAAAAAGGAGAGCTCTTATGCTCATGGAATGTGACCTTCTCATTGGATAGCTGTTACATCATGCCCGGAAACACTGCTTGAAAAAGCCATTTTCACCATGTACCACAGAGAAAATGGTTAAAAATAAAAACAAAACAACCATGAAAGACCCTAAAACTATATTAAATAAAATACATAAAATCAGATCACTTAAGAGAAGTATTTCTCAATACTGAATATTCCAGAGTTTATTTTTATAAGAGGAATGGTTTATCTGGTCTCACTATTCTTGGTATATTAACTTCAGCAGAGTATTTTTCTGATTCCAAATAATTTTTGTTATTTGCTTCAAAAGACACTGTCTGAGCATTCGAGGAATACTAATCCCATAAAGTTACAGAATTAATTCACCTATTGATTGTGTTATCAGAACCTACCTAGAATATTTGCCATTTTACACTTTGGTCATTTATAAACCATTTTTACATGAACACCCACCCACACAATTCATATGATCCATGATTTTCAAAATCAGTGGACCAAAACATAAAAAATACAGTATCACTGCATGTTTGAACATGTTTTACAAAATGTGTTTAACAGCTTGGTTTTAAACACATGCATGACTGTCACGGAGAGTAACTCCTAATTCCTCACTCTGCTCCTCACGGGGGCTCCTAGGCCTGATCAGGTGAGCAGCAAAGACACACAGCTGCTGCCCACCTTTACATATGGGTGGGGAGGATCTTTTGCTTTCTTTCCATCTACTTACACTGCTTATTCTTTAACCTACATACATACACATACACACACACACACACACACACACACACACACACACAGAAGGGAGAGAATGGGAATTCAAGTGGCTGAAGAAAATAGCAGTAAAGAAGTAGTTTTTTTTTTTTTTAAATATCTATGGATTTCAATTCTGCCTGCTATTCTGATTTGCCAGTACTATAAGCATCTGAACAAGTTTAAGATGAAATTACCTTGTAAATAAAAAAAATTTTCAACTGTTAATAATTGAGTTTTTTATGTGCTAGTCAATATTCTGTTCTATTCCACAATGAAACTGTCAAGTATTTGTAATAATTAGAGAAACTATATATGAAGATTGAAATACTTACTTTTAAGGATTCCCATAATGGAAACTGGACCAATGAGAAAGGTATCTGAAGAGGGAGAAAAAAAAGATCAAATAAATTAGGCAAAAAAGATTTGTATGCCAAACATTACTACATAAAAACCTATAAGTTACTTAGAAACATTTTTCATTTTAAGCTTATGTACATAATAAAGTTAGTATCAAATAAATGTATAAGCATAGCATATTTAGATTTTAAGAGAAGAGTTAAACTGTAACTGCCTGTAGAATTCGACCAACTTTCTGAGCCCAAGGTACACAAAATGATGCTGTGAAACCCTTTTGAAAGGGAAACAGAAGCACAATATGGAAAGGGTCTGGCTACTGGAGTGACAAAATTAGTATTTCCCACCAGAAGTAATAAAGACTTTAAAGACCTGACATTTTTCTGCTTAAGGGCTAGAGCTGTTTACTCTTTAACAGATGTGTTAGGCTTCAAAAGAGAAAGTTGGGGAAGGGGAGAGAGGGGGAGACCAAAAGGTGAGGAAGGGAGGGAGAAAGTAAGGAGGGGAGTAGGAGAAGTACAAAGGGAAGGACAGACAAGATGAGTGAAGGGAGAAAAGAAGAGAGAGAAATGACAGGAGAGTGAGAGAAGTAGAGAGAGAAGGGGGGAGAAAGAGCAAGGCAGGTAAAGAAAAAGGAAAGACAAGAGGAGAGAGACAGTCAGAAGTGTAAACTGAGAAACAGGGTAGACCAGAACAACCAACTCGGGTATGGGAAGTCCAGACCCTATTAGAGTTGGAGGAGGGCAGGACTCTAAAAAGAGCAGCTGCTTCAGTGTTAGGCCTATACACACCACAGTCAGGGAGAAGAGGAATCTGCAGTAGTAAAGAAGTGGCAAACACTATCACCACACTTACACATTTCCAATTAGTTCTCTAACTGTAAGAGCTAGAATTACCCAGCCACACTTCATGTGTCAGGTACTGTTTTAGTAACCACTCCATAAATTTCATTTCACCAAATCCTCACAACAACCCCACCAGACAACTGGATATTATCCCAATTCACAGATGAGGAGACTCAAGTTTAGAGAAGGCCTTAAGGTACTCAGGAAAAAAGAAGCCCAGGCAATCTGCCTCCAGAGCCCTGTTGAATCTACCCAAAAGTCATCTAAATGCACTTATCTGCATAGGAATTCACCCATAGTACAATCTATTTGCTTTTAGTGACGTTTTCTAAAAGACTGAAACAGAACCCCCAACTCCATTCTCTCCTAAAAGAGAAGTACTCCAGGGGACCCCATTGGAGTGTGGTCTCCCGCTAGCCCATGTAATATCCAGGCCCTGTCCAGAGAGCCTGTGCCAGGGATGCTGCTTTGCCAACAGGCCATGGGCCCAGTGTCGTTATTCTATATTCAGCTTGGCTGCAAGTGAAAAATAAGTGTGAACTTTGAAAATTACCAATATAAATATACATATTCAATATGAAAAAGAGAACATGATTTTAAAGGAATAATGGGTATTTATAGTCACATAAAGGCATCAAATTACTTCTGAAATATTTATATGTAATCAAAATTAAAAGTCTAGAATCACCTAGACTGAGCCTGACAGTAATCACAGAAAGAAAATGTCTTCCATTCAGATTGGAAGGGTAGTGAGAAAAAGAAATTATCAATGTCAATAGATTAGTTTAAGATGACAAACTAAAATCTCAGAGAAGTTTGTGATCTCCTTAAATAAGCTGCACCACCAAGAACGTCAAAGTTCCACAGCAGGAGACAAATTTGGGGGTTTTCTTGTTGGTTTTTTTTTTGTTGTTCACCAAAACGTGAAACCATCAGTCACTGTCTACTCTGAAACTAAACTGCTGCATTTCCAATTAGATTATTAGCCCTCCCCACCAACAAAAACAAACAAATCTGACTGTGTAACAGTTTTCCAAAGGCTTTTCTAAAATTTTAAAGTTATATGTAATAAAATATTTGAGAGAACAGTGTATAGATGACTTTAATTTTCTTCCCTGTATCCTCCCCTCCCAAATGTAAATATATCACATTTTAACAAGAATGAAAATATTTCACTTTTACAAAAAAAAGGATTTATTAACTTATTGTAATGTTTCATGCTAGCATTCTTCACTTCTTAATTAAAATAATCCATAAAAAACAATCCATAAAACTACATTATACGCTAACTATACTTTTTTGGGTACTTAGTAAAAATTAAATTTTGAATCCTATAGATTCATTTGCCCATTTTCCTCTATTAAAAACTATTCATTAAATTGTCCTTTCAACT
The DNA here is from genome assembly GCA_004024925.1 of Scalopus aquaticus. NCBI lineage: Eukaryota > Metazoa > Chordata > Mammalia > Eulipotyphla > Talpidae > Scalopus > Scalopus aquaticus. Next base: position 8,622 of record PVIJ01015546.1, read on the forward strand.
TAAAGAAATAATTTAAAAATCACACATTTGGAATGGCCAAACTATTCCATTGGGTATTTATTTTGAAAAGTGAGCCGACATTAAACTCCAACTTCACTCTCTAAAACAAGCTTAATTGATGGCCTAATGTAATTAAGTGTGCTGTAAATGCCTGAATAATTAAATTGGTTTCTGGTAGTGAAATATCTCACATAAGAAACTACTGATGTGTAAAAAATTTTCAAATATTCTTCCAGTCAAAATTGTACTGCTGGCTTGTCCTTTACAATATGAAGAAACAACAATGAAAATGTGCCCCACACATGTGAAAACAGCATTGCCACCAAAGAAGGCTTCATGGCTAGAACAAATACTTCTTCCAGCTTCCACAGAACATGGGCCTGTTGGAAAACTAGCTGCCTCCCTGTGTCTGGTCTGCAGTTACGTAACAGTGATGTTTCTTCAAAACATGGGATTTTAAAACCCCAAACAGATGTAAGCTGTTATTCTAAAATGTTTTATAGATGAAGAAAATGAATAGCTGCACTCAGAGGTCTTGTATTCCAAAACACAACATACCCATTTTATTGCTTGAAAGTTACAAAATGGCTCACTGTTGTGACCTTTTTAATGCCTCTATTTAAGATGTTTTGTTTGAATAAGGTTGTTAAGACCCAGGGCAGTAGTAAGTGAGTGGCAGTAAACCCAGCTACCATCAAAAAGGCAGATGTAGGGGAAAAACCTGCTAAAATTCAACATGGATTCCACTTACTAATAAACATATCAATAATTCTATTTAAGAGTGCATGTGAGGATTCCAAGTGCTATAGCGAAAGTGAAATAGGAGTGTGGTAAACAAGGGAAGGAAATGTTGAGCATTACTAATAAAATAAAGATCATGCAAAATTACGTTATGTACCTGCTTTACCTGTCTATCACCAAGTACTGGACTAGAATCATCCTTAAAGTCAATCAATTCTTATAAATCGGTAATTGTAAAAGAGAGAATGCCTACACTCTTAAAGTCCTTTTCTTAAAAAATGAAGTGACCTATAATTAAGGGGATATGAAGTTGTAATTTCTAAGATATCAGTAAGCTCTAAACTGTCTCTAATGGAAATATCACATTATAATACCAGCAGATTTTTAAAAAAATAAGACTTGAGTGTAAGCGCCAATGAACACAGTACCACTAAGAGTGACCTAAGAGGCCTAAGAAATGAAAAAATACATTTTAAAAGCTGTGAAAGCTATAATACTTAGCAGAAATAACCAAAAATTCTTGGGTGAGAAGATAAAAAAAAAATAGACTATTTGCTAAGATGGGGTTTGAAGAACATCACAAAATTTGTAGACTCACATGGAACATAGAGTGGGCCCAAGGGCTGGCCCATTCCAATACCCAAGGGATCCTACAAGTGACCCTCTCTTTGTTGTATGTATGAAAATACCAAAATTTCTGTGATGATTTAGGTTTTTCCATTCTACTGTCACACTGATAGTAAAGTCATTTTCCCCTCAAATACTCTTGTGCCTTTCTCAATTCAACCGCAGTGGTAATCAAGGAAGGGCAAGTGAAACTGAAGATCTAAAGTCCTTTTGCCTCAAAGTCACTATTGTTCATAAAGAAAAAAATGAGAGCCATTCAAAGCTGGTCTATTAGCATCTGACATGTCAGGAAAGAATTCTAACAGTAAATACATACTGACTTTTTGATTTAACAACTCAATCTGACAAAGAATCACAAAATACATAAAGCTAGTATCATTCCTATTGGTGAAAGACTGACTGCCCTTCCCTTCAGTCAATAATCTAGGCAAGGTCGTTTGTTCTCACCACTTTTATCCAACATGGCACCAAAGATCCTAGTCAGTAAAATCAAGAAAAAGAATTAAAAGCCACTGAAATTGGAAACAAGTAAAACTATTCCTATTCACAAATTACTTGATTGGTTGTACACAAAACCCTAAAGATTCTTAGGGGAACAATACATTCCCCCAAATCAGAATTCCTAAATAAAAGTACAAACAAGTGAAAACCAAAAGTTTTCTAAAAAAGAAAAATATCAGATGGCTTCATTTATAGGAGGAATGTAGGAGAACCACATAAGGGTTCAGGAAAATAATTACAATAAGTTAAAAAACAAAATTAACAGGCAACTATTAACCAGAGACACTCTGCAGGGGCAGGGGAGGGAGAGGGATCATAGTAGGGGAGGGAAGAACACAAGGGACTCTGGTGATGGTGCACGGGTGAACTGGTGATGGGAATGTTATGGGACTACACTTAAAAGGAGAAAGCATGCATTGTACAAAAAGGAAGAATGATGTAAAGTGTATATAAAATTAAATTTAAAGAAAACAATTTTAGGTTCTCCCTGGTAGCGCAATGGGTTAGCGCAGCACTGTGGAGCTGATACAGCACGTACAGGTGAGGAAGTATTGCTATATACTTAAAACATATAATGTTATAAACAATTATTACTGCAAGAAAGAATTCTTTCCAAAGTAAATTGAAACCAAATAGTATCAAGGATATGTAGCAACCCACAATGCTCATATTTTGCTGGTGGGACTTTGAGACAGATAATCACTTTCAAAAGGGTTCTGCTAAATTTTTATTTCATCTAGAAATTATACTTATATTTATCCAACAGTGACAATATATGTACTCAGTAAGGTTTACACATGAATGTCATAGTAGCTTTAATACAATAGTTAATATCCATTAAGAGAGGAAAGGTTATATACAAATGGTTATAGTCATATAAAAGAATATTAGCAAAAAAATGGAAAGAACCATTGATACATGCTGTAACATCAATGCCCCTCATACATATGAGACTGAGCAAAAGAAGACAGACACTAAGTTCATAATGTGTGATTCTGTTTATATAAAATCCTAAGAAAAGGCAAAACCAACTTGGGGGGCAGACTGGGATGAAATACAAGAGAACACTCTAGGGTTACAGAAACATTTAACAGAGGTATAGGTTACAGGAGTTCATTCAGTCTTCAAAAATGCACATCTATGATTTGGACATTTCAATTTTTACAAATTTATCTGCATATACATTTAAAAAATACAATAATAATCAGGGTGAAGAATGAGTGGTGATAAAAATAAGTAACACAATATTGATAACTGGAAGAATAATGATGTGTACCTTGAGGTTCACTACAGTATTATGCTTACCTTCTTTGTGTTTTAAGCTTTCGTTAACAAAAAATAAAGGTACAAATATAGCATGACTACATTCTCATTATTTAAATTCATATACAGAAGCTTAGGACTTAAGGTCAAGGTGAAATTCCTACCTCCAGTTAAACAAGTTAACTGACATTAGATATATAACTGGGATATATCTTCTCCCCATCTTATCTCAACAAAGATTTTTTAATTAAATATTAGTATGCATCATTCCAACATTTCATTTTTCCCCTAAACAATGTTTGCAAGATTTCAAGGGCTATTAATATAGGTCTGACACATATAACTACTGCATTGTATTCCATAATACTTATCCCTTGGGGGTATTTCCATTTTTCCCCTTATAAAACACTTTTTTATTCAATCATTTCTAACATGTAGGAGATTCTACATGTATCCTAGAAACTGCAAATATATTCTTTCTCAACATACCTAACAATAACATGGAAGGCTAAAGTCAAACATTAATCCTTCATTAGTACAAGCATCCTCAGAAACATCTATGTTAATATTTAGGTACATTAAGTCCTCTCAATGTCATAGATAACTTCTTGAAAACTGTGACTGTAAGTGAAATAAAGTATAAACAATTTGACTGTAGGCTAATTGACACAAACAAGAATTAAGTTCCTATGGCATATTTCTAGTCCCAAGAACATCACCAAATTTCTAAATAAAGACTCAAAACACTTCTGAAATTAAACAATCATTTGTATTCAATGATTCATTTTCCAATCCACTTATTCCAGTCCTGGCTTGCTGGTGGCCAGCTCAGAGCACAAGGTGGTAAGCAACCCTGGACAGGATGCCGTTCTACTGCAGGTGACTCAGACACATGCCTACACTCAACCAACTGCAACCACTGAGACACGCCAATGAACCTCACTTGCCCATCTCCAGATGTGGGTGGAAACCAGAGACTCTGGAAAACCCACACTGATATGGGGAAATGTAGGAACTCCACACAGTGGCCACACCAGGGGATGGATTGTTTTTTTTCCCTCATCAATGTTATAACAAGAGGATGTGGAACAAAACACCACTGTTTGAAGGTCTGCTGTATAACAGAACACGAATCCTCTTTTAGGTATCAAGTCTAATTTAACAAATCAGAATGAAAAAGACAAACAAAAACACATTGGCTTTCACATTTCAAGTGAGTGATTCTAAAACTATGAAACATTATCTCTCAATGTGTAATACTCTCACTGAGATTTAATTCTGCTTCCAGGGATCTGTCTACATTACTTATACAGTAGCATTATAGGACTGACTAAGCAGAATGTAAATAGAAGATAACAAATATTTATAATTCGTGCTCTACCTGAAAAAAATAATTGTTAGTTGGGATTCTTAAGAATTTAGAATTAACATTTTTCATTTCAATCGGAAAAGTAAAAAAAATTATAAATATACACGCATAAACACATGCACATAGACTGATTCCTTCAGTGAGCCATTCATCTCCACCGGCTGCTTTCATGAATTGATTACCCTACAATTTTTACAAAAATCACTCACCAGTAAGAAAGATCCCTGCTTAACCAAACTGAAGATACCTGTGTATGTATAAGAAGCAAATCAAGTTTATTTTCAGTTCTTCACATAATCATTTCCAAAATGCTAAGCAATGTTAAGTTCGCTAAGAAAACCATGAGAGAAGAGTTGAGGAAGGTGCTTAAGCCTCAGGAATTTCAAAACCAGAATTCCGGTCAAGATGCTAGAACTCTGGCACAAGGGCAGGAGTCTGTTTTCAGTTGTAATTTCCATGAAACTTTAATCCCCTACAAAATATAATCAGGTTGTTCTTCAGATTTTCTTCTGCCGCTGAGAACAGCATGAGCATGAAGAGCTGAGCTGTGCTTCCCACCTACAACCAGCACAGCTCAGCATCTCTTCACTCAAAGCAAAATAGATGGACAAGGAAAAATGAGTAATGCCTCAAGAATTCCTATGATAAAAAGTAGCTCACTTGCCCACCCCACCCCACCTACCTTTCTCTTTCAGCACTACCACTTAAGTTCCCCCAAATGATCCAGTGGTATTAAAAACACATTTGAAAGTGGCCCCATTAACATAAAATAATAACAGGAAGGCTGATGTGCACTGACCAGCTCAGTAGAAAGGAGGAGGAGCTAGGGAGCAAGAAATGATAGCAAGTTTGATAAGGATAGAAAGGGAGAAATGTCAGACATTAACAGAATGTTCAGTAACTACTAATGACATGAATGAGTGGAGGAAAGGCAAAGTAATGAATAAAGGAAAAGGGAAAAGGCTAATGACAAAATTAGGGTCAAATCCAGGTCTTCTGTGTCATAGTTCAATAACTACTGAGTCACAAACTTACAACTGCTGATATTTATAAGTATCTGTTAGTGACCCTCTGAATGCTGAATAAAAAGGAATGTGAGCAACAATAATGTACAAAAGGGATAAGTTATATACAGTTATATACAGATATTATATAAAGAGCAGATCCAATTTATTATATAGGTTAGTTAAATCAACAAGTCAGATAAATTAACCAATCTGTATCTCTTACCTATCTGCTGATACCTACTTCCCAAAATACCAGCTTTAAAAAGTCATGCTATAAATGCTTCTCCAGTTAACTCTTATTCATACATGATCATAGAAAACAGCATAAAGTCCAAGGGTTGAGAACTAGAAATAATAAACTTGTTATAACTGGAGAAAAGCCATGCTCCAGAACAATAATTTTGGGTAGACTTTAGGACACCAGATAAATGAGTGTAAAACCACCAAAAGACATACTCCTAATTTACTGACTACCTTTTCTTCAGTTCCATTACATGGAAGCTATTACATTATTTGTGAACACTCTACCTCAGGTAACCAGGATTTGACCATAATTACAATACTACTTCATATTCATCAGCCAATTAGGCAATACATTAGGAGAGACAGATAACAGACTTACAGGGTCTGATACAGATTTTAAAAGATGGGGAAAAAAAAAGTCTTAGGTACTAAAAAGAGGAGCAAGGAATTAAAGCAGATATTATCAGTCAGCTTTGCTGTAGTATCAAAACAAAACTAAAATCTCAGTAACACACAACAAACTTGTGTTTTTCCCATTCACATTACTTGTCACCTATAGGTTAGCTGTGGCTGCCCTCAAGCTGTGGTTGTTTGCCTCACAGGTCTTCTCATTCGAAGACTCAATCAGAAGCAGCACCCATAGCTGATACTTGCCATTCTCAAAACAAAATTTTTGGCAGAATTAAGAGGCTGACAGAAACTTGTTACACCTCTTAAAGCTCTGTTCAAAACAAGAACATTGTCACTTCCACATACATGCCAAGGGCTAAAACAAGGCATCGTCCCAAACCTGGCTATGGAGCAGGGAGGCATTACAAATCATAACAGAGTCAGCTAAGTATGTATCAATCCTCTCACAGGGGAAGAAACATAGTTGAGAACTAGCCTACCACTTATCCCACATAGCATCCCATATCCATGTCTATTTCACCTGTCAGGGGAAAAAGTGTGTGATGCTCAGGAAATGTGCCACCCATGTACCTCACATAGGAAAATCTCCAAGAAGGGATTCTCACTAAACTACAAACAAATGAGAACAGGAAAGTTCTGGGGAAGAATTTAAGTAGTAAGAAAAAAGCTTTTTGCTTGCACTTGCCTTCTCTCCACACATACAACTTCATGTATCTGTACCAATTCCACTGAATCTACTAAATTAAAAAGGACAAATGCTGCCAATTATAATAGCAATTTAAAATCTAGGAAGCCATCGATTAAAAGGCACATCTTAATTTTAGGTGCAAAAAAGGTGCTTGTTAGAATTATGTGATATGCTTCTTTTATGTGCAGTCTAAACAAGTAATGATCACTGTGTCACGGACAGCATGTGGTAAGCGCTAAATAAGAATTATTGAAATAAAACAGGTGTGAAGCACAGCAGTATCTACTAAGAATTTAATTAAACATATTAAAACTGCCTCCAGAAAATCTAGGAGTTAGGGGAAGAGTTAACTATAAGTAAAAGTATCCCAACACTTTCAGTTGGATGTTGGGGAGGCAGGAGAGGAGGGGAGTAAAATATTCTCAAGTTCTCTACTTACTGAAAAGGAGTAAGAGAACTTTTTTTTTTTTTTTGCATACAAGCTGGGGTGCAGGCCAGAGGTGTGGGGCGGTGAGAGAGTTCACCAGAGACAGAGCAGGGAGCAGAACAGGCAGACTGACCAAAACACACTCTGAAGGGAGCAGCAGGCGAGGCAGGAGAGGTCTGCTGCACCATGTGGGAATCTCCCCAACCAGGCATCAAACTCCTACTGTAGCCGCCCACAGCTCCACAGCGCTGTGCCCAACTGGTTGCACCACCACGAAGGCCCCAAGAGAACTATTTTTTAAGGGTAAAGGGTAGGAGTATATAAATGAACCAATCACAGAAAAGTCAAGCTGGCACAGAAAATCACTACTATGTTATTTTCAAATATTAGCGAATGGTTCTAATGATGAATACAGGAAAAGGCAGTCATTTGTGAAATGGAAATACAGAAGATTTTCAAAGTAATAACTTTTTAAAAAAGGGATGCAAAGTAAGTTGATCAAACCAACAAAAATAAGAAAAGGAATAAGGAACCACAAGTTACAATGTGTAACAAAGTCAAAAGAAAAACTATGTAACAGATGACTGAAATAAATTAGTCCACTAAAGGACTTAGCTATACTCCCTTTAAAAGAAATATTCCCTTTAAATTTAAACAAAGTAATAGAAAAATTTTAAAATGAAAGGATAGGCACAGAGATTGGGTTGAAAGGGTTAAAATGACTACATGGGCATTTTTTAAAAGGACATTAAATGATGATAAAAGCCATGATTAGTGAAAAAGATACTTCATAAACTCATACTCCACCAAAAATTTAATGTTTAAACATTAACAATTAAAAACTAAACTAAACAACTCAATGTTTGAACTGGAAAGTCAATAGGTATGGTGCTATCAGCAGTACTGACTAACAAAGTGAGAAAAGAAAATTGGGTTAAGTGGCAGGTTACAGAAAAAATTTTAAAAACAATCTTAAAAAACGATTTTACCAGTAAGTTCCTGACCAAAAATTGGGGGTGGGGAGGGGCACTTATTCATTCACAATTATAACAAAATCAGAAAATAAATTCAACAAGAGGAGCATAAAATCGGTAATTTATAAGCAAAACCTTAAAATTTTAACAAAAGATATCAAACAAGTTCTGAAAAAGAGATGCAGAAATCATACAGCATTGCAATCAGTTCCCCAATTTAACGTAGACACAATGTTTCCAGCTGGAAGACTTTTTAAAATTGTGTACTGGTTTTAACATTTATATAGAACAGACAATATAGAAAATGAGTAACCAATGCCTCAAGAATTCCTATGATAAAAAAGTAGCTCACTTGCCCACCCCACCCCCACCTACCTTTCTTTCTGGAAAAGCAAGTGTTCAGGAATATTTTGAAAATGAAGAGCAAGAGGGAACAAAGAAGGGGAAGCAAATAAAGTTCATATTCAGATACAGAATATACTAAAGCGACAATCAAATCAAAATATTATCACCCTAAAAGTAGATAAAATTATTAAAATAGTGACATACAGAATAAATTCCAATACACATGAGAATTTAATTTATAAAAAGGTGGGGAAAGATGCTACACAATTCACTAAGGAGCACTAGAAGAAAACAGAAGCCCGTCTGACTCCAGGAACAAAAAATAAACACCGAGCAGATTAAGTGTATAAGATTTTGTTTTGACAAGCACTCTGCTAAATAAACCTAAAAGAACATGTACACATTACACAAACAAAGCAGACCTTAAATCCAGAAACTATAAATGAAATGATAGGCATATTTACTACAGACAAGAGATTTAAATTTTCATACAAAATGCAAAAGAACAAACAACAGATTTGGGGAAAATATTTCCAACAGAGAGAACAGAAGTTTAATATTTACACATACAAGGAATTCTTCGAAGCTGACCAGGTGAACACCCACAGAAAAAAAGGACAAAGAGGGAATCAATTCACAGAAGAGCAATTCCCAGTGATTGATGCTGCCAACAAACAAATAAGTAAAAAGTCAAACGCCGTCAAATAGTCAAACAACCAAAGAGGTATCACTCAATACATTGAAGTTAAATGGATGCAAAACCAATGAAGACTTGTTATACCTATTGCAGTCAATCATGCAAGGAAAGAGGTCCTCAGACACTGCTGGTGGATGTGTGAACTGTGAGCTTTGCAAGAATGCTGTAATTCAGACTATTTTAAAAATGTACCTTTAGATACACCAACTCCCCTCTCAGAAATGTATACACAGAAATAAAGCATCAGTTAGCATTTTTGTACAGAAATGTTTACCGCAACACTCAATAGAGGCTAACACCTAGACGCAAAGATACGGGTGTCATTAATAGGGACAGATTTTATGTATATTAAAACAAGCTCCTCAGCAGAATATTAAGCAGTCATTTAAAAGGATGAATCAGAACTTTAACTATTGGCATGATGTGATCTCTATGGAGATTATTAGGAAAGAAAAAATCAAGAAAAAGTATATGTTATGTAAGTCTTGTTTCATAAAGCATAAAATAAAAATTGTATTTGGATATTACGAATATGGACGCAAATAAAAAAGGATACAACAAATACATACATAATATCAAGTTGTTAATATGAATAAGAGGGGGTTAGTAGGGAAAGAAAAGCAGCAAAAGGAAAAACTTGATGCAGTAATTCTGTGAGTATATATCTAAAGGAAACAAAATCACTATCTCAAAGAGATATCTGTATCCCATGTTCACTGCAACATTATTTACAACAGCCATAACGTGGAAACAATCTAAGTGTACAATGATGAATGGATAAAGAAAATTTGATAAAAATATACATGTACACAAACAAATGCATACATATATTTGTATACATGCACATACACACACACAAAATGGAATGCTATTCAGCCATTAAAAAATAAGGGAAACTTGTCATTTGTGACAACACAGACAGGCACTGAGGATGTTATGCTAAGTGAAAAAAGTCAGACAGAGGACGATAAATACCAACTGATCTCAAATGAGGGAACAAACTCACAGAAAAAGAGATCAGATTTCTAGTTACCAAGGGCAGAGATGGTAGAAATGAGTGAAGATGTTCAAAAGGCACAAACTTAGAGTTACAAGGTGAGTAAGTGCTGGAGATGTAATGTACTCATGGCTATAGTTAGCATTGTTGTACTGTATATTTCAAAGCTGCTAAAACAGTAGATCCCAAAAGTTCTAATCATGAGGAGAAAAAATAACTTTTTGAAACTGTATCAGGCAATAAATGTTATCTAATGTTACCTAAACTTAGTGGGGTAATATTTCATGATATATGTAAAAGTTATGCTATACAGTTTAAGCTTACACAGTACCATATTTCAATTATATTTTAATAAAACTAAAAAAGATCATTAAAATTTCAGGAAAAATAACAACAAAACCCTCAATCCATATATCATCCTTGGGCATTTTTTAAAATTCACATATGTAAATATATAAAAAAGAGGCATTCAAGTAGATACGAATTCCCCACTCCCTTAAGTGAACACACAGTGATTTCCTTCCAAGCCCGCAATAAGGACAGGGGGAAAGAGAACTTAACAGTGAACAAAGCTGTCACATACCTCAGTCAGGTGGTCAAACTCAACATTAACAGGGGTAAGTTATTTAGGTAGTGTTCTAAGAGTGTAATCATGAGAAAAAATTTGTACAAATCTCAACAGAGGGTTATTTTGCGAAATACCAGACTAGCAATCCTTAAAACAATTGAAGCCATCAAAAACAAGTCTGAGAATCTATTGATGGCGTTCTGATGACATTCTGGGGTTCACTGAGTGGAGTCCCTGTGTTATCTCTGAGAAAGGTTGCAGCAGAGTTTCCCATTTGGCAGCAGAAAAAGATGATCACATAGACCCAAACAGGCAAAAAATGCATTTTAAAAGGACAGGTTTATTAGGAAAAAGAGAAAGAAAAAAAGCAGCACCTACACAGACAGGCGGGCAGCCCTGGGACAAGAGCGGTGCTTTTCCACCGCAGGAGCTGTTCTTTACAGTACTCTTTGGGAGGATTCATTTCTTTACGGAATTTCATCTGTTGGGAAGTCTATCACTTCTAGGGCCTTCTGTAAGGATTGGAGTTTCTTTGTAATGACAGACAATCTCCATATCCCACCTTTGGTCCGTGTCCAAGGATTTCTTAAAGCAGTCTGTGCCGAAGGACTTCTTACAGTCAGTTTAATGATTTGCTAATCATTTCTACCGCACCTTACCTCTGTTTCCATCCTTGTGAAGCCTCCATCCCAATTTTCCTACCCTAAGCTCCATCACTATCACACACCCTAGAAAAGCCTAAAGAGACATGACACCTAAATGTAAACTGACATCCTGGAGGGGTTATAGAGAAAACAGATAAAGTTTATTAAAAAACAAAGTATCAAGTTATTTCTAAAAGAAAAACTAACAATTGTGGAGTAAAATTTTAGGATGATAAAAATTGCATTGTTACATAATTACACTCTAATTATACTAAAAGTCATGGAATTACACACTTAATGCAGACAATTATGTAGCATATAAATACCTTGATAAAATCGTTAATAAAAAAAGTCTGAAAAGAAAGAGGGGCTTATGTGAAGGCTACTACTACTTTTGGAGCACAACCGTAATTGGAGGAAAAAAACATACATTTTTCTCTTCTCAAATAATAAAAGATGAAGTCTCTCAAATACATTAAAACCCATCTAATCTGGGGACCATCAGTTTATTGCCAGTGTGGAAAATATCACTAAATGAAAAAGTATATTATCTGATAACTATTTTATGTTGTAACTATGATAAAATTTCAATGAATTTTCCTTTTTAAAAAATTAGGGGCATATGCTAAATGTACACAGCTACAAAATAAATTAAATAAGTGACTAATACCTTAAACACAAACAAGTTATTTATAGTAGTGTGAATATGAAAAACCTTACTTTAGGAAAGTGAAGTTCTTGCATAATTAAATACCATGGAATTGTCTATAGATATAAAAACAAATTATTTTATAAGCATTTTAAGTGAGGCTCTTCTCAAAAGATTTTGTGTGTGTGTATGTGTGTAAACTATATCTAAATTATAAGGTAGTAAATTCAAAGGTTTAAAAAACTGACTGAGTTACTAACATTCTCACAAAATACTAACCAAGAAACATTCGACCAGGAAGTTCTCCTACATTTCAAGGACGAATTGCTACAGGTTGTATTTTAAATCTTAGTGTGAGTATAGTTACAGCAATATCTAGAGGCCTTTCTTATGTGGTACTTTTATATTTGAGATAGGTTTGCTGAAAAAAAATTATAAATACAACCATATATGCCATTCATTTAATTTACGGAATGAGTAGAAACCTGTGTAAATGTACCAATGGTCTGCAAGCACCGACTGTGTTCTCCACTGATTAAAATAACAGCACAAAAACTCAACTGGGTGTGTATTTGTTTGAGGATGACATATACTAGTATGTATGCACAGTATTATAATACTATCTCAAGACATAATTTTATGGTAAGACACACTGCACTGTAAGTAGAATATCTAAATATATACATGTAAAAATAAAATGTTATATATGTTACACATCTACTACTGTTATAGACAATGTATATAACACCTAAAAAACACACACATAACATATATGACATTTGGATGATCTTGATAATTTTAAAACACCTGGCTGACATCTTGTTATGTTCTCTTAGAACATCGGTGTTTTCCCTGCTGTATGGAAAAAATAATCCTATGTTTTCCTTTTATTCTCCCAATTACCATATTCACAACATTTTTGATACCAGAGGTATAGGTTTTTTTCCAACAACAAGAAATTCTCTGTGACTTTAACTGTGTGTCCTACAATGCAATTTAATTCTAATACTAACCAGAGTTAAACCAGACCTCACAGATTAAGGGTCTAGTCCCATAAGGCTGCCCCCAATTCACATACCAATCACAAGTAGTAAGTCCCCAACCTACCCACAAGTTCTGTCTGACTTGGCTACAAATCGAATCCCTTACCCTCCCCTACCTTGGATTCTAAAACTTGCTAGAACACAGAACTCAAGAAACACGTTCATTTATATTAATTAACAGCCACATGAAAAGAAAAGGGACAAGGTCCAGAGCTTCTGTTCTCTTGAAACTGGGGTGTTACCCTCTTGATTCATGGATGTGTCCACTGATCCAAAAGCTCCTTAAACCCCATACCTGCAACGATTTTATAGCGCTCCATCACACAGGCACAACTGATTACTAGCTAAGTCTCTGGAATCTTTGTCTCCCCCAGAGCATGAAGGTTGAGGAGGTAAGTTCCAAGCCTTGAATTATGGTTTGGTCTTTCTGGGTACCAGGCCCATCCAGGAGCCCACCGAAAGTCACCTAATGAGAATAAAAGATGCTCCTACTACCCAGGACATTTCAAGGAACTTGGGATCTGTGTGTCAGGATCCAGGGTGAAAGATCAAATATTAGATCAAAAGATGCTTCTCGTGCTGTGACCATTTAGGAAATTACCAGGGTTTTAGGAGCTCTGTGCCAGGAACCAGCAGAGATGAATATATAAATTTTCTATTATTTCAGACCTTCCTGTTCAATATTCCCATATACATGTCTCAAAGACAACTTAAACATGTACAAACTCAACTCCTGATTATCTTCCTAAACCTGTCTCGTTTTTCCCATCTTCGTTTAGGCGACTACAGATCCAACTTGTATAGGTCAACTGCACCTTAGTAACACCTTTGACTGTTCTTTTTCTCTCACAAACATCATATATGTCAGATGAATCTAACTGGAAAATTCTGGGACTACAAGACTGGGAGAAGTGAGGGACATTAAAGATGGGGTAGGAATACAGGGGCTTAATGAATCCAAGCCCCTAGAACAACATCTCACATGCAGCAGATATTCAAAATAGTTACTGAATGAATGAATAGATCTTAGAGAAAACATTATAAAACAGAAGGAAAATGTCAGCTATTAAATCTAGAAGCAAATTTACATCTTCACCTAAACCATTAAAATAAGTAAGAAAAAAAGACTGGAATTGATTGTCTTTAGTGGGTTTCCTTTTTCCACTTATATTTAACTGTAATAAATATTCCTTCTCTTTATAATGAAAAGTTTATGTAAAAACCCTAATGGAAACTCATCTCAATGTTAACACTTACATTTACTCTTGGGTGGTGAGGAAATGGGGGAAAGGGAAGGAACTTTTTGTAAGAAAATTTATTGCAATGTTCTACATCATCAAACAGACATACAATACAGCTTGCTCCTGGGGAAAACAATCCTTTGCTTTTCAAATTCATTAACACTTAAACACATAAAATTTAAATGACTTGCTAAATGTGTCTGACTAATGAGGATGCAGAATTTTAAGAAAATGAAGCAGTGCGTAAGTGTGACATGTTTTAAAAATCTATAGAGAAATCACAAAAGGAGGAAATGTGGAAAAACAGATCATAGTATGTTACCCAATGTTTTCTCTAAGCACAGTGTCTGGAACCTAGAAAACACTGGATGTACATTTGTGAATGAATCAATGAACTATCCATTGGCCCATCAATCAGTCTCTAAAACCTCATGCAGCTGGACTGTCTCCCTAAATGGAGACAGGGGAGTACACAACACCTCACCTTTCCTTAGAATTTTATCTGACTTTTAGCCTCATTTTCTTTTGTTTCTGTTAAGCATGTGCCTTCAGTTTCCCACAAACTGGAACTGTATGAATGTTCCGATAAAGATACTTGTACTAGAATTGTGAAAACAACACAGGAGACTAAGATAACATGCTAAGTGGTTTAAAGTACCACTTTAGCATATAGAAAGGGAAATCCGATGAAGTGTGTGTGGGGGGGGGGTGTTATAAAGCAACCTATTAACCTGAGTATTGTGTCATTGGCAGGGAGATGAGAGAGCAGTGTGAAACAGTTATAATAGATCCTTCATTTCTTTTGTTAGGTTTATTCTGAGGTATTTGATTTTTTTTGTTTGTTTGTTTTGTTTCAATTGTAAAAGGGGTGGTTTTCCTGATTTCCTCTTCTTTGGATTGTTTGCATATAGGAAGGCTACTGATTTTTGTGTGTTGATTTTGTATCCTGATACTTTACTAAACTATTTTCTGTGGAGTTTTTAGGGTTCTCTATGTATATAATCATGTCATCTACAAATAGTGATAACTTTACTTCTTGTTTCCCTATTTGGATTCCTTGTATGCCTTTCTCTTGTCTTATTGCTCTGGCTAGGACTTCCAATATTATCTTGAAAAGCAATGGTGACAATGGACATCCTTGTCTTGTTCCAGATTTCAGGGGAAAGGCTTTCAGTTTCACCACTGAGAACGATATTGGCTGTGGGTTTGTCATATATGGTCTTTACCATGTTGAGGTATGTTCCTTCTATCCCTAGATTTTTGAGGACTTTCATCATAAATGGGAGCTGGACTTTGCTGAAAGCTTTCTCAGCATCTATTGATATGATCATATGGTTTTTATTTTTCTTTATGTTGATGTGTTGGATTACATTAATTGATTTTCTGAAACCGAACCATCCTTGTGCCCCTGGAATAAATCCCACTTGGTCGTGGTGAATTATCTTTTTGATACATTGTTGAATTCTATTAGATAAAATTTTACTGAGGATTTTTACATCAGTGTTCATTAGAGATATTGGCCTGTAATTTTCTTTGTGTTGTCCTTGTTCGGTTTTGGTATCAATGTAATGTTCACTTCATAGAACGTCTTTGGCAGTATTCCTTCCTTTCCAATTTTTTGAAAGAGTTTGTGTAAGACAGGCACTAGTTCATTTCCGAACATTTTAAGGATACATCCCCCAAAGCAAAGATAGTGAAGGAAAAGATAAACAACTGGGATTACATCAAACTAAAAAGCTTCTGTACAGCAAAAGAGACATTAACCAAAACAAAGAAAACAGCCTACTGACTGGGAAAAAATTTTTGCACTCCATACAACAGACAAGGGACTGATCACAAAAATCTATAAAGAACTCACACGACTCAACAAAAACAAAGCAAAAAATCCAGTCAAAAAATGGGCAGAAGAATTTAAAAGACACTTCTCCAAAGAAGAAGAGCAAATGGCCAATAGGCACATGGAAAAATGTTCAACATCCCTCATAATCAGGGAAATGCAAATAAAAACCACAGAGAGATACCACCTTACACCAGCAAGAATGGCACATATTAAAAAAACAGGGAACAACAAATGTTGGCGAGGGTGTGGAGAAAAAAAGGAACCCTCCTACACTGCTGGTGGGAATGCAAACTGGTCCAACCACTATGGAAAGCTGTATGGCGGTTCCTCAAACTGCTAAAAATGGAGCTTCCATATGACCCGGCAATACCACTTCTGGGAATCTACCCAAAGGACACAAAAACACTAATCAGAAAGGATACATGCACCCGTATATTTACTGCAGCATTATTCACAATAGCTAAGACATGGAGACAACCCAGATGCCCCATAATAGATGACTGGATAGAGAAGATGTGATACATATACACAATGGAATACTATTCAGCATTCAAAAAAGAAACACATGCACTTTGCAGCAACATGGATGGCGCTAGAAGGGATCATGCTCAGCAAAATAAGCCAGAAAGAAAGAGAAAAATATGAATGGTTTCATTTATAACAGGAATAGAGGAGAATCAAATAAGAAAGAGACATTCAGCAAGGGAGGGGTAGGGGAAGGGCTCAAAATGGGAGAGAAAAGAGCACAAGGGACCATGGTGATGGTTCACGGGTGAATCAGTGGTGGGTAATCTATGGGGAATACACACTAATGTAAAAGATATGAATTAATTAAAAAATGATTAAAAAATAAAATATTCTACATGAAAAAAAAAAACAGTTATAATAGGAGAGGTTGCTTCTTGATTTTCTTGCCACCTCACCTGAGAACATGTCTAAGAACAAGAAAGGGGACAGATATCCCACAGGATGTCATGATGATACTGTGGCAAAAGCACTGAATCCATTGAGCAAAATGAGGGACTAAGGATTGATCCCCCTGGTGGGGCTAAACTATTTATAGAGTCTAAGCCAGACTTGAAAGCCCTCCATGTCATTAACTAAAAGAGATAGTGGGTCCATCTTCGGAAAATTCCATGCTCTTTGTGATATTTGATTGCAAAAGCATTCTAAGCACTTCAACTATTCTAGAAATGATACTATCCAACCCCCTTTCCTTGTTGCAATGCCATTTTCTAAACAATTCTCTCCAATCTTTCACTTCTCAAGCCAATACAAATAATGTGGGCCTAAGAACAGATTTCGTTATAAGGACATAAGTGAAAGATTCAAATAATCTCAAGGTTCTCAAGTGTATGAAGGATGTGATTTCCAGATTTCCATGTAAAAAAGGAATTTAGAGACAACAGACTATTATTCTACCACATTCTCAAAAAAAGGGTAAAGCATTTTTTTCATTTAAATATCATCAACGAAATAATATACACAAAAAGGTCCCCTTTTTGTCAGAATACCTAAATAAAGCCTTAAAATCTTACCTGAAAATAGAAAGAAAAAGAAAAATATCGAATGGTTTCATTATAACAGGACTATAGGGAAACCAAATAGGAGAGAGACACTCGGGGCGGGGGTGGGGAGGATAAGGGAACAAAATGGAATAGAAAAGAACACAAGGGACCATGGAGATGGATCACGGGTGAATTGGTGGTGGGCTACCCAAGGGGAATACAAAATGTAAAAGACATAAGT
The DNA here is from genome assembly GCA_004024925.1 of Scalopus aquaticus. Classification (NCBI taxonomy): domain Eukaryota; kingdom Metazoa; phylum Chordata; class Mammalia; order Eulipotyphla; family Talpidae; genus Scalopus; species Scalopus aquaticus. Next base: position 26,646 of record PVIJ01015546.1, read on the forward strand.
GACAATAAAAATATATATTATATTTAAAAAAAAACTTACCTGAAAACACCCTCTATCCCACCTAAAACATTTACATGAGGTGAAAAGAAGTTGTTAAAGGAATGTACTGATGTGCTGATGGAATAATTGCTTTTCCTAAACAACATTACTTTAATAATACCGAGAGGTGTTACAGCAATTTTTCAGAGAAGCCAGAAGGCACTCAGAAAGGTGGAGAGAGGGAGATTTATCTGTCACACTGGAGGGCTCAGTGAGATAGTTCCCAAAAGACTGAGCCCTGAATAGCAGGAATGGTAAAGTTTTATACAGTTTGTATGTGGAAACTTTCTATGTTAGAGTGACAGCTGGCAGCATGGGATATGAGGTAGCTTTGCCAGTTTATCAGGGATGTTTTTAGAAGACCAGGAAAGGGTCATGATAACCACAACCATTATTGGAGGCAAGTTGTTCAGCAGCCCTTAGTAAGGTCCCACTTCAGAGGTACTAGGACTGACCTAATGTCATATTTCACAGAGCTGTGTATTGTTAAAAATACAAAGGAGTATTTCTCATACTGGATGTCATTGTTTGAAGATGAACTAAAATAGCATTTTTGCTAAAAAAACAAAACATGCAGAACAAAAAGATCTCCCACAAGAGAATAATAATGAGGACATGCCTTTTGGGGGGAACTGTAAATTGTTCAACCAACTTTGGATAAAGTTTGACAATCTCTATTAAGCTAAATATACATTTTCTTGCATTACCAAACTTAATATTATTCAGTGGTTTCAAATTTCTTATCAGAACATTTTCTAATAACAATCATTTTACCTATTTTTCTGCACTGAATACCCCCCACTTTTTTTTGGTATTTCCCATTAAAAATTCTTCCAAAGCAATGATCAACATTCCCCTTTTTATTTTTCTATATATTCTTTTATATTTATTTATCTATACGATTATTTCCCCCAACACCATATATTCTGGCAACTTGAGAAAAATGTAAATTGTGCTGTGCTGTCACGCAATGTTCTGTAGATGTCTATTAATCCTATGTGATCTAATTCAGCAGTTAAAGCTATGGTTTCCTTACTTATTCTCTGTCTTGTTGATATACCCACAGTTATGAGGAGTGATAAAAAGTCCCTACTACTATTGTCTTATTGCTTCTCTCTCTCTTCAATCCTATTAGTAATTGTTTTATATAGCTTAATGTTGTTCTAGATCTACATTTTTACTCTTCATGTTGCATAATTTTGTGTCTTACTTCTAGATGAAGTTCGTTATTTTATACTAGCCCCCTTTTAATATTTCAGACTTGGTGGTGATGAACTCTTTTAATTTTTGTTTTATATTTCCATAAAGTTCCTTATCCCTTCCCTTTCAGTCTTGAATGATAGCCTGGCTGGATAACTTATTGCAGGTTGGAAGTTCTTTTCTTTGAGGACACCTAAATATTCCCTGTCATTCCCTTCTTGCATGCAAAGCTTCTATTGTGAAATCCACAGGAATAGGTGTTCTCTTGTAATTCTTTTTCTGGATGCTTTTAGTATTCCCTCTTGTCACCAGTGTTTATCTATTTGATTATGTCTTGAAGTGTGTCTGTTGGAATTTCTTTTGTTTGGCTCTCTTTGGATCTCTTGGATATCCGATTCCTTGGTTCGTTTCCCAAATTAGGTAGATTCACAAATTCATGTTCTCTCTTCCCCCTCCCTTTCCCCACTTTCTGGGATCTTCATGATATGGATATTGTTTCTATTTAAGTTTGGGCTCTTACACTACTTTTATTTTTCTCTTTGCTGATCTATTTGTTTTCCACCACTGTGTATTCAAGCTCATGGATTTTATCTATCTCACTGCTATTCTTGGTAGTCCTCTATCACATTTTTCAATTTAGTTATGGTGTTCTTTAAGCCCATTAGTTTTATTTAAAGCATTCTCATGTTTTCTTTATCCTTGTTTTATTACTGCTTTTGTTAATGTACAATTTTTATTCCAATGAGCATCGTTATTACTGTTACCTTTAATTCCTCAACAGACAAGTTACACAGTTCCACAGATACAAATTTTTCTTGAGGTTTTTTGCCTCATCCTTTGTGCTCTGTGTTCCTGTCTCTTCATTTCTAGATTTTATGGGTTGAGATAAAGAGCTTTCTTTCCTTGTCTTGGTGAGTTGGCTTTAAATTACACTTACGGGTTGCATGATATAATCCTAGGTTACATGGGATCCTTAGGTGTCTATTGCTTCATAAACCAACACTGCACCTGTTTAGATGACCGGAGCTCTAGTGCCAGAGGGGATAGGAGATGGAGCCAGGGAAGGCAGCGGTTGCGGCCAGCAAGTACCAAAAGTTCAAACCTCCTAAGGTGTGGCAGCACAGCTGCCTGAGTTGGAGAAAGGGTGAATCTACTGTGACCCCTTCCCTTAGGCCAATTCCTCAGAGTCTCAAATAATCTCTGGCTAGCATCAACCTCTTAGCTGTGGTTCAGCAATGGCATGCAGGTTCAGCAACCAGTAGGATTGTTTTAACTTTTCCCCTGGGGATGCAGGCAAAAGCAGAAACAACTGAGAGATGCTAGTTTGCACTGTGAACAAGCCACTGTCCCCATTCTGACTATAGGCAAGTAAGGTGTGTTTCTCAGGGTTTACATGTACCTTTCACAAAAGACTGCCTCCCCTGCAGACCTCTCTCAACCCACTCATTAATTACAGTATCAGGAGCAGGCTTGAACTGGGGAAGAATCACAGCTGAGGTTTATTCTCTTCACCCTTCAAGTATAGACTCTAGCCCTGGGGCAGCTGTGCCTGTTGCCAGGGCCCATGTGCATTAAACTCCGATTAAATGCTAGTCAGATTTCTGAAAATTGTCAAATTTTCAGGAATTTTGTAAGAGAGTTGTTAAATGTGACCATTATTAATTGCAGAAGACTTTCTCAGAATAATTGTAAGACAAAGGTAGGACTTCTAGCCATCTTCCACTACCAACAAAAGGGGAAAAACTGGAGGTGGGGAGGGTTACCAACTCCTCCCTCAGCAAATGACTTCTACTGTATCTCACACTCTGCTCTGCATAAACTTTGTGCTTGTTCCCCAGTGACAGCTGACCAACACCTTGTACTAATGCAAGGTCCAAAACACAAATGAACTTTTCTCAGTATGTCTATTCCACCCTCAAACCCTGCTTCAAGGGGGAACTTTTTTAGGGCTCCTGCCCTGCACCCTAATCCTTTTCTATGTAGAATGAGTACTTTTACCTAGTAGAGCAATAAGGACCTAATGAATGGGTACAAATTCTAAGAAGGTGTTAATATTTGAGTTATTTCCTTGTTTCCCTCTCTCAAGGCTTCCACTACATCCTGTCTAACAAGAGAGAAAAGCTGGTACTAAGTGAAACAGAAAACTGACCAAAAATGCGTAAAATCCATTTTTAAAAATTGATTCTTTGACTACATCAATAAGTCCACAAACCTCTAGTTATACTGACCAAGAAGAAAAAAGACAAATTACTAATGAAGATAAAAATGAAAGATGGGATATCATATTAAAAGAATAAGATAAACAAATGAAATGGACAAATACTAAGAAAAACTAATACAAAAAGAAAACTGTCACAAGATAAAACAGATTATCTTACTAGCCCTATATGTGTCAAATATACTGAATTTATCAAAAACCTCTCACAAAGAAAACCAAGGCCCAGATGGCTGTATTGGTGAATTCTATCAAATAAGGAAGAATTAACATCAATCCTACTGAAACTTTTAGAAAATAAAGAATCCTTTCTAACATAATTTATGAGACCTATATTACCCTGGCATTCAAAAACAAAGATATCCCAAGAAAATCTACAAAACAATAGTCCTTATAAACATAGATATAAAAGTGCTGAATAATACTAGTAACATGAATCCAGTGAGGTTTATCCCAGGAATACAAAGTTGTTTCATCATTCTAAAACAATATAATTTGCCACATTAATAGAATAAAGAACTATATGATGAAATTTAAAATAAAAACACCCATTATAATAAACACACTAGAAATAGTAGGGACCTTTTTCAACCCAATAAAAAACACCTTTCATGAGCAGACAGCTGATACCATACTTATTGGCAAAAGACTCCACGCCTCCCCCCGACACTGGGAAAAGGGCAAGATGTCCACTATTGCCACTTCCATTCAGCATTTTGTTAAAAGATCTAGCCAGTACAGTAGCAAGAAAAAAAAGGCCAAAAAATTATTGAAGTGGGAAGGTAAAAAAAGAAAACTGACAATAATAAGTGTCATTAAGGATATAAAACATAAGAATTCCCACACATATCTAGTGTAAATATAAGATACAATCACTTTGGAAAATAGTTCAGCACTTTCTTAAAAAGTTAAATATGCATTATGGCTCATCCATTCCACTTCTAGGTATTTGCCCAAGGTAAGTTAAAACAATATCCTCATGTGGACTTGCATTAGAATGTTCATAGTTGCTTTATTTATAAAACTAGAAACTGATGTCCTCAATGTCCATCTACACAAATTGTGGAATATTATACAATTGAACCCCACTCAACATCACAAAGAAATGAACTACTGATGCATGGAACAACATGGATGAATGTCAAAACATTACACTGAGTAAATTTTTAAAATACACAAATTAAACCTGAAGTGCTAGATAGGAAATCAGTGGTTGCCTGGAACTGGGGCTGAGGATGGAGATTTAAGGATGTAAGGACATAAAAGAACTTTTAGGGCAGTGATGAAAATGTTCTGTGACCAGGATTGACAAGCTATGGCCTGCAGGATGGCTGGGGATCTTGTAAATCAAAGTTTTACTGGAACATAGCCATTCCCATTTATTTATGTGTTGTTTATGACTGCTTTTACATAGTAAGGGCAGAGTTGAGTAGTTGCAACAGAAATTTTTATGGCCCACAAAGTCTAAAATACTTATTATCTGACCCTTGTTTGTTGACACCTGTTTATATTCCTTGAGGTGATGGGGTTACAAAGTCGAATGAATGTCAAACATAATGAACTGTATGTTTAAAAATGGCTATATTATAGGTAAATTACCCCTCAATAAAAGCAATCTAAGAGAGCAAGTGCTTTGAAGAGGATAAATCATCACGTACAAAGTATTAGTCCTCGGAGCTTTAAAAAAAAAAAAAAAGAAAGGCTAAAACACAAAATAGAAAGCGAAAGAAACACATTTGGGCTTATAAATGAAATTTAACAACTGGGAACATCCTTTTAGATATAAAGTATTATTTCTTTTTGAGGCCAGAATGTGAGTTTTATTGTAAAACTGATCAGAAAAAAAAATGGTTTTAGATAAGTCAAAGTCTGTTAAAAGCAGAGCACTTATTATTAAGTCTCATCACCTCTCCATCCCCGTTCATCCCCAAAGCCATGACCCACCTGAGGGAATAGAAACATGCCACAGAAAGGTGATTCAGACTGTTCCACAACAGAAAGGGCAGAAAGAAGAGAAAGAATTTCTACTTTTACCTAATCCTAATGCTCAGGGCAACTATTAGAATAAATTCCTACTTCCAAAGTCTCATGTTCCATACGAATTTATGTGAAAAAGTGAGTTTTAAAAATGCCAAAATTATTTTGAAATTGTTTTTATGCAACATGAAGTCTAATAATTAAGAACCAAAAAAAAAAAAGGGTGAAAAAGACCTCTGAAGACAAATTTGTTCCCAGTTAATCATAAAAGCTGACTAGAAATGTACTATAAAAAGCTTGCAGAAAATTGTTTTACAACATGTATGATTTTCAATTATCAATAGATATCCCAAATAAATGATGCATAGAATAAAAATTTCATACAGTAACTGATAAATTATTTAGCACAGATTGAGTGTTAAGTTATAAATTGACTTAGAAGTTAAAGTCATGGTATATGTATAAAACTTTAAATTCTAATTCAACATTCATTTGCTCATGCTTATTTGTTATTAAAACCACATGTTGGCACAGGGTCATTTTATGGTTCATTTGAGACAAACATGCAGAAAATTGTGGGAAACAAACAGAGCCTTAGAAGTCTGTTAAAGGGAAGATAGCTCCAATGCAACCCAAGTTATTAGACTTGATGAAGTCTAAGTTAAAAATGTATCTGGTTTGAAGAGGTTTGTCTTAAGAAAACTGCTGCTGTAAAGAGATTGAACCTGTAGCAACCACTGACCAAGTTTTTATTTTTATCACAGAAATGGGGAAAGATGAATCCCATTACTTGTTTAATGAGGGGATGTGTCCTTTTATTCAATCATTAATCAAATGAAGCATCTACCTAGTGGAAATATTAGTACAAAGAACTTCTGTGAAAGACACTTTGCTATTTACTCTAAAGATGGAAACAAAAACATCTCACAGTCTACCCCTATGCAACTTTTTCAAAGTTCATTTTAGACAGCCTGTATTTACTTTCAACTTTTTAAATATTTTATTACCATAAGTGGTTTACAACACTGCAGATGACTCAAAAATACAGGACTCCACCTCTTCAGGTATATGCTACTGTACCTCACTACCACATCAAGGCACTCACACAGTCCTCTACAGTAATGGTCCTGCACCCCCTCCCCTTTCCTTTCTTCTCTACCCTTCCTCTCTCCTTCTAGTAGCCTCAGTTTTACAATCAGATTTCTGTTTGGATCTGGCAAGATCCTCCTGATTAATTCTGAATTCTAAATATCACATCACTATTAAAGCAAAAATTAATGAAGTAGATCAGAAGCTAAGTAACAAGAAAGTGTAATATAATTCCATAAGAATAAATTTTAATTTAAAACCACTGTTAGCCATGGTTTCCAGTACCCCACAAGTCAAATCACAACCTGTTTCCTCTTTCCTTCCCTGTAATCACTCAACATACCCTGTTCCCACCACTGCATCACAATTCAAATTAACAAACCTTTAAAGAACCTCTACAGTATTTTTGGCATTATAACAGATGAAGTGAAAAAGACACAAATTCCTAGAATAAAGTGCTTCTTCCACTAGAGGAGATCCCCAACTACTAGCCTCCATAGTGAGCACTCTGAGAACAAGAGGTGGCTGGGGTTGGTGAAGGGGAGCACTGCAGCTGGGCTAAGATGTGCAGAACTTACTATGCTATAAAGGACAAGGACCCCAAATAGAGAAAATGGTATAAACTTTAGAAGCATCATAATCACCTAAAGGACTTGTTAAGACACTGACTCTGGGCACCATTCCCAAACTTCTGATTTCATTTATATCCAACTCCCAGGTGATGTCTTGGTCCATGAACCACACTTTGAGAAGCACTGGTACAAGCAGATGTGCAAGGCCAGTCTGGAAAAACCCAATTAATTTCCCGGGGTTATAATACAGATTGGAATTAATTTAAAGCACTCGGCAGAACATGGGCACAAGGTGTTGCCTCAAGGCTCAGATATGCAAACAAAAGGTGGCATACTTGGGACCTGAGATTAAGAAAGACCAACAAAATCTCATGACAGAAGAAACTGGTGATTTCAGGTCTCAAAGTCCCTGGCAACTGATGCCAATTATGGGGACTTGGGGAATAACTGGGTTTTTACAGACTTTCCCTCCTTTTTTTCCAAAACAATTTTCCATTTCATTAGCCTAACTTTTTCTTTTTTAAGTGGGCTACACAGTCTTTAACTATCATAACTATCATAATGTTATTGACCAACATTAACAGACAAGAATTAGAAGATCTAAATTTTTTTTCATGTAAAATATTCTAAAATAAAATTTTAATTGTTGAGGTCAGGGCATTTTTTTTAAAACAAAGATTAAGGAAATACAGACATTCCATACTTGTCCTGTTTTGTCTACAGTATTTATATGCTAAGAAAACCCAGTTATAGGAGATTAGATAACCATTTCAACTAAATTTAGTTAAATAAGCTGTGAACGACAAATAGCTGTAATAACTATCTCACTAATCAGAGACCAGGAAAGTTTAAGAATGCTAGAAGAGCCCTGTCTCAAAGAAAAAGTATCAATAATTTCATTTTCCCCAAATGCATCATATATCAGAAGGGTATCTGAGCCCATAATTCTCATTTCCTCAGCCAAAATAAGAATTTCCAGTTACACACAGTCTCACCTGCTTCTAGTCCTCAATAGTCAATATTTTTGGTACTTTTTTTTTTAATTACATTTTGACCCCAATTACATGATGAGACCCCTGCTATATAGGAAACTGGTAATAACTTACCCCTCTAATGCCCTTTACTAGTTCACTAACTGATTCTACAACCTCTAACCTGTTTTAAATGATGTACATTCTTGATTCCTACTTCAAAACTAAGCTCCTTGGGGGCAGCTGTGACTTTGGATAGAGAGTAAAAGCTTTTTTTTTTTTTTTTTTTGCTTTTACTCTGTATCCAAAGTCTCTGCACATAGGAAATATATCAACATTAAGTGAAAATGAAATATATAAACACTGTCACTGGGGGGAAGGTCACCCAAATTTATGAATGTATCCTTCAATACTTAATGTGTAAACTTGGTATCTGTTAACATCACCTTAAAATCTTAACCAAAACTTTCAGTTTTTAGACCACTAATCACATCATCCAATCTTGTTACTTTTAGGGGGGGGGGGGGGAAGGAGAAAAGATACTTTCTTATCTTTTTAAGCTATAGCAATACACTTACTAATGAAAAAAAACTCCATTCCCTAAATCTAGACACTGTTTCTCCAAACATCTTACATACGTGAGAACATAGAACAGAGGCACAAGAACTCAAGAAACTTCATGACTGTGAATTTTGATTCTGGGGGAGAAGGATGAAGATGATCTGTAAGCAGCTATGGTTTCTGACAGCTACAACTGTAAAATTTTAATTCTTAGAAAATTGTTGTTTAACAACAGAAAAAAAATCTCAGGATTCTAAAAACGAGTAACTACAGTCATAAAAACCACAAGATGACAAAATCTTTCAAGTTTCTTAACATCATGGAGTAAAATCTGCCGAGTTTACCAGGTCTTTGGATCTTACAAATCCAAGTGTTTGTCATAAGTCATCTTATACAAATGTATTAATACACCCACAAAGAAAGAAATCCACCATGGCTATGCCAGCTTGGTAGAGGGCCTGAGGCTCAGAGATCATTGCCTGCAGGCTGCAAATCTCAGCAGAGCAGCCTGTCACACTGTGCCTGGGCTGCTGCTCTAGAGAACTAGGCCATCATAAGTACATGTTGTTTTAAGTCACAAAGTTGGTGACAATTCATTATCGTTATAGACAATTCATATCTAAAGGAATTCTCCATGTTCTCTTAAGTGATTCAGATGTTACTAACAGTTTGTAGAAGTCATTCATTTTAACAGGGTGAAAGACATGGGCTACTCTGGGGCTCAGTGATCCTGAATATTAAATGTTTAATCTCAAATCATGTAATAGCGAGGGAGGGGAGGGGAGGAGAG
>PVIJ01015547.1:0-36098 GCA_004024925.1 Scalopus aquaticus
GGGTGAATTGGTGGTGGGCTGCCCAAGGGGAATACAAAATGTAAAAGACATAAATAACAATAAAAAATTTTTCTATATTCAGTTTAACAGTGAGAGGAAATGTTTAAAAGTAAATTGCTGGACCAATGAGTTAAAGATTAAACATAATGGCTGCTTACAGAAGTGGGAGATATAGAAGTGGGAAGAAGTAAATGAAAAAAGGATCATTCAACTATTACAGATGTCTCCTCCTTTCACCTGCATGAATAAAGATCACTAACAACTTTGAAAAGGAGAAGCAAAAAGCCTAAATGAAGTTAGACATATCCAAGAGCCCCGTCAAGGAGACCCATGCTGAAGACTCCCGTCCCCTGTACCTTACAGAAGGTTCCGCCCCTCTCCTTGGCACTGACATCCACCTGGTTCAGGCTGTCATAGAGCCTTCTGGATTTTCTCAAGGGACAAAGGGGAAGAAAGACTGCGTGGATGAAACCAGTGTGCATGAAACCTCTGGCCAGAAATACCAGATGGCGCTTCTCCCTCCACCCCACCCAAAAACTAACACACCACAGTGGGAACAGACTAAGCCTCCCCTGGATGGCTGCTTACCTCCCTCAGCCCAGCAAGAAGAGGGGTCCAGAGAAGGCACTCGTGCGCACACTCCTGGGAAGCCGCACGGAGTGCAGTCTGAGTTACCTGTGGCTCCAGAGAATTTTCTGGCTTCTCCTTCTGCAACTTTCCACAGACAACAGCTTGGTTCCTCTGGCCAGTCCTGTGAGACATGCCGCAGAGCCCTGCTCCCCTCCTGTCCTTGCATAGGGGCCCTGTGTTCTGGCTTGTGACAGATCCCTGTACCTAATCTCCGGCTCAGTGCTCACCGGGTTGCGCAAGGCCTGCTCTGCTAGGACATGCACGGAGCAAGCCAGGGACCCGAGCCATGCCTTCACAGCAGCATTCGGCAAGTTCCTTGACTGTGGAAACACCTAGAGGAACAGCTGGGCAGGGCGTGGGGGAGGGAAGGACAGGTTGGCCTTGTTCAGCCACACTGCCCAAACTCAGTGTGACACAGCAACAAAGAGGGTCCAGAGGGACGCCTGTGGATTTAAACATCAAACTTTCTAGAGGCAACATGGGGGGCCGGTGATCTGGCAAAACAGTGTCTAACCTGTGCACTGAAGGTAGACATGCTGCAGTTTCTGACACAGACCAATGGCACAAGGCCCTATTAGCACTTGGGATCATCATGCACCTCAGAGCAGACGTCTTCCCCCAGAGGCGTCAATCATCTCCATGTTTCAAACCCTTCTCAGTAGTTGACATTTTGCCCAGATTCTCCAAGGACAGAAGACCATTCTTTAGTCCTATAGGTGGAGGTTTTGAAACAGATACTATGCCTTCTCTTTATTGTTCCAGTACTCAACAAACTTGTTCCTGGTACAAAGCAGGTGCCAATAAATGCTTGCTATACCCATAGGACAGCCTAAAGAATCCAACCACTGCCTCAGTAAAAGTACAACAGGTGCCCTGCTGACTGGAATCATCAACGAGGGCTTCTTTTGCAAACATTACGTATGTTACGAATTATATATGTAAAGACAAATTTTCCTCCTTCACCCAAGAGATTAAAAAAAAGCTTCTATAATTAAGGATGATTTTTTAAATTGCAGGCAATGTTAACAAAATGAATATTAACACAGATCTGAAACACTCTAAATAGTTATTACCAAATCAATTTCAGAGCATTTGAATTGAGTAGCAAACAGGGCAATACAGGTGGCAACAAAGTGACATTAGCATAACTCAAATGGGCAAGGTTTACAAGTGAAAAATGAAAATAAAGGACAATTTTCACTTGTAAGCCGATCATTCCCTGGGGACACAAAGTCCAGGTCTACAGTTACCTCTGAAATCACCTACATATTACAGCGTAGTAGGATACAGGGGAGAGCCATGGGAAGATCAAGTCAACCCACAATGATACTGTTACTATGTGCTAGGAAACTGGGCAGAAAAACTAGTAATATGAAACTCTAGAAAGCACCAGGAGGACACCAATCAAGTGTCGAGTATTTTATGTGCAATCACTTTTGCTGTAGAAGTGTTTCTATGAAGATGTTCCCTACTTAAGTTCACACCTACCTCAGGCTCCAAAGTGAGCAGGAGGAGAGAGAAAGCAAGTCCCCATTTCCCCCAAAGAAAGGGAAGAGGCAGCGAGAAGGGCCCACTTTTTTGCTTAACCCTCTTCAAATTCTGAGCACTTGATCATCCTGAAAGCTACCTCGTCTGGTGGAATGTGGTGGCTCAGGTGAAGAACTGGGCCGATGGAGGACACACCTGCTCCACCTGGGAGACGTGCCCACGCGGAATGCCCTCCCTTCATGGCACTCTCCTCACATACCTCTCAAGAGGAAACAGACTCAGACACTACACAAGTAATTTGGAGATTATAAATGTCAGCAGGTACAAGCAGGCAGCAAAGGAAAGGAAGAGAAAGGATGACCGGCTTAATGGCCTCACCCTCAGTCAGAATTTTTATAATTGCCACCTGAAGTCTCTCTCCAGGGCATATCTATCGTCAGCGGATAGGAAGGACTGATTTTTAAACTGTAATAAGAAACCAAGGTTTTGTTTGTTTCTCTTCATCTAATATTCATCCTTTTTCTTCCTAAATAGACAAAGAACCCACTTCCCTGAAGCAAACATAAAAATGTTGATCACGACCTCTGGACACCGGTAAAGAACAGTGTTTAAATCAAAAAGTGCTTCAACAACTACTACTGGCAGAGAGGCTTTCGAAGTCACATTGGTTTTCACACACGTTCCAACAAATACAAATCCATATTTTTTTCCTAAGGTGTGATTTGATTAGTATAGTCTACAATTTCCATTTGCAACAGTTGGAAGCAAGTTATATTCAAAGGAGCATCACTAAGAAAAGATGCTTTTTCAGGCATGGAGGAAACACCTTTAAAAGCTAATTCTCTAGAGTTTTCCTTTTCAAAGCAAGTAATGTAAAAGCTGCTTTATGGTGATTGGGTGCATCTGGGTTTCACATATGGAAGGTTTTCACTTTGCAAGTCAGACACCAACTTCTAAGTAATGACAAAGATTTTGATGTGTAGGAGAATAAGGAATTTTACTTAAAAATGAAGATATTCGCAGGGAATTTGGATAATCCCATACAATTTAGACAATATTTCTACATGACAGAACTATTATACTTCTAAAGCTGTTTATGTTGGAAGAACTTCGTCCTCCTGAAATAGGAGAAAGTGTGACTCCCCTCTGTAGAGCATAGTAAGGTTGGAGCAAGGGGTAGTGAGGGTTCTGTTAAGTCCTGGCCTAAACAGAGAAAGACTGGAGGGGTCCAGTAAATTCTCCCAGTCGTCATTAGCCTGCCTTTTCCCCACTAAGCAGCTCCTTTAAAAAAAAAGAAAACTCTCTTCACTCATAATGTGCCAAAACCAGGGGACACAGAACATAGGCAGGGGACACTCTGACAACCCTGACGAGACTGCCCGCACCTGTGGGGAAACAAGCTTCCTTCACAGCATCTGCTGGAAAAGTATTTAGATTAAATATAATCAACATGGTGGAAATCAGCTAAAATACTATAAGAGGCGGTCCAGGAATTTTTAAAGATGGGTTAGCACTGTTTGAAATTTCTCTTAAACTCCCCAAAATAAACTGCTAGATTGTACATGGAACTCTAGTCTGAGTCCTGTAGGAGCCAACAGCTACCTAAAGCTTAAAATGCCATGGCAGCTGTGAGTTTTATGCCACCCCCGCCCCCCAAAACTTTTGCCACTCCAACCCCAGCTCTCTGGGTTGACAAATCTTAACTTAAAATGGAAAATTAAATGGAAAGCTGCTTCCTCCCTTTTCCAGGCCCTATGTAATTTGGAACATGGATCCTAACCAGCTTATTTTACAAGCAGCTGCCAGGCCTTCCACAGCAGGAAGCCAAGATATCTTACCTTCATCTCTGGCCACTAGGATCACTGTGTTCTTGAATATTTTACCCTGCTAAACATTTAAGATGCCCAAAGGCTGCCATTCCCAGGCTACACCTTTTAAAAACAGGGATGTTCTTCAGGTAGAGAAAAGCACACACCCCACCCCCAGAAATCACAGAACCAGAACCACACCTGAATCACAGGTCCCTGCATCTCAGAGAGGCAATGGAACCTGCATACCCAGTACTGACTTAGGAGGAAGCGCTTTTCTCTCCCCAGGAACCACCACTCCTGCCTCTTCAAAGAGCTGTGGTGACAGCCCGTCTAGAGAAGAAATACAGGCTTTTTCCCATTCCCCTCCACACCTCCAATGTGTTCTCTGGCAACAGATTCTAATGCAGGTCGTGGAAGGAGAGAGAACAGAGTAACCTTGTCCCAGGGATGATGATTCCCCTCTCAGCCACCTAAGGTCCTTGCTCCCAGCAAGAGAGCATGAGGCATGGTCTCCAGAAGCTGAGGGTCTTCTTAGAAGAGGGGTTTACTAAGCACCTCCTCGTGCCTCCCACTTCATCTCAATTGTCACCACTGTTCATATTCCACTGAGGTAAGGCAATATGTTGGCTCGAGCCAAAATGAAGGACAGCCTCAATGACATGAAATGTGTGATTTAACACTGATGACGAGACACAGCTTAAAGTGCAGATGACAGTTAAAAGATCTGACAATGCCAAATGGGAACCTGAAGTTTTTTTTATAAACCAACTAACATTCTCTCCTTCAATGCAACTTGATCCTAGTAACGATTCTTAATTTCTCATTCCCTGAGAAACTCTGAGTTAGGAGGCCAGTAGGTAGCCAAACTAATGAGACACCTATTCATGTGGGAACAAAGTTAAATATTAAAACAAGAATATATGGAAGGAAAATATTGAGGTGGTATGGAAAGCATAGTGGAACTAAACAGGGAATTGGTAGAACAGTATTAAGTACTAATTAAGGGTCTCAATATTATATAACTCAATCTTTTATTAACAATACCAGCAACTGCTGCTTTTTAGAACACCTTTGAAATTGCAAGCATTGAATATCAACAAGAGAAAGAAGGATGAATGAAGGATGAGTGAATGAGGATGGCTTTCTGTTATTGAAAAGTTTCTGTCACCACAAGAAACCTTGTAGGATTGGCCAACTCCTCAAAGGAAGATAAACTCTATAGAGACGAGGATATTTCAGAACAGCTAAGAAGGCTGGGAAATCACCTGCTATCACAGAATTAATGCCAGAGACCTAACAATAGTAGGCGGCTCAGAGAGAGAAAGGGTATGAGAACAGAAGTAACAAAGGGAAGAATTAGTAGGACTAGTCGAACAGCAAAGGGGGAAGTAGAGTGAGATGAGAATGGGGAATTAAAACTTAAACTTGCCAAAAATCCTCAATCAGTCATTTACATGAAATATCCAGAATGAGGTAATACATAGAGTCAGGAAGCAAATTATTAGTTGAGCTGGGTAGGGGAAGTGGAGTGTGACTTCTAATGTGTACAAGGTTTCTTTCTGGGGTGCTGAAAAGGCTCTAAAATCAGACTGTGGGGATGGGTGGCACAACTCTGGATACACCATTCAATAGCTTAAATGGGTGAATATTACAGGATGTGAATTGTAGCTCAATAAATCAACTGAACTGAACAAAACAAAAACCCACTGAAGATGCTGACCAAGTGAAAATTGAGGCAAGGGTCCATCACCTTCCTCCCTCATCACCTTCCTCCCTTTGTGAGGGGTCCCTCACAAAGCTATGGTGAGGTTCAGACCAGGGAGCCCACATCCCGCTCCCAGGAATCTCATAGATCTTCTGAGGCAATCTCCAAACTGCAAACTGTATAAACTTGCAACTTAACTTTTCAGATTGTACTTGAAATTGCAGGTGATTGAGAAAATATGGGGCTCAAATGTGATTCCATTTGATTAACATGGAAGTGGGATTCAGTCCATAATAATTTGTAAAATATCCCTCAAGGACATGGGCGTGATTCAGCTAAGTGGTGACTTGCTAAGTGGAGAGCCGCAGCTCAACAACTCAATCCTTATAGACAATGAGCAATCGTCCAGTGACCCCATATATCTGGTACCTAAAAGGCACCAAGTTGGATATCCAGGGGCCCAGGGCCACCTTCAGAAGGGTAAATGAAGTCTGTTTGAGATGTGATGTAAAAATAAAGGTTCTTAAATTTTCTGGATGATTCTGGAAGGGACTAGACACTATTGGACTAAGGAATCCTTAATTTTACAAAGAAAGACAGTAGTATGCAAAGAACTCAATTAAACATTGCTCAAGTCACCTGGAGACTAGTTAATAGCCTACGCGTTAGGCTTGGATCTGTGTCCCTTGACCCTCAGTGGTGGGTGTGGCTGAAGGAATGGGGGAGGCATCCTTAGTAAATCCTAACCTTGGAACAGTGGTCAGACCCCGTTACAGTCACACGTCATTTAATGACAGGGATACAAACTGAGAAATGCTTTACTAGGCAATTTCGCTATACAAGGATACAGGGTGTCCCTTACACAAAACTAATTGTATAGCCTCTCACACACCTAGCCATACAGAGGGACCTCCATCCTATACGCAGTTGCTTGTTGACCAAAATGTCATGCAGAGCATGACTATAAAGCAGGTCCTTGAACACCACTGTTTTGCTAAACATATTTCATTTGAATAATTTCACAAGATAGCCATTAAAGTCAGTTCCCAAGAAAACCTATTGATGGTGTTAGGTGAGGATTTACTGTAAAACAAGCAAACAAACAAAAACAAAACTAAAGAACAAATGCCTACGAGGAAATAGCTGATCTTAAGGAAAGACTGAGAGGACTTCTCAATTCATGCAGCTATTTCATGGTCCTGTTATGTGTCCTTGTGGGTCTGGATCCCCCACAAATGCAATTAATTGGTGAGGAGGGAAGATTTTTATAATTTCACAGGCCAGATTTCATCTGGAGTCTTTCTTATCAAATAAGCCCAGTGATATCAAATAAACACCAAGGAATGGAAAGGCTGATGCTTCCTTCTCTGGACTACACAAAGAGCCAGTACCCTCTGCAAAGTATGGGGCGGGCTCTGGCAGACGACCTTCACAGACCACGCTACAACCCTGTTAAGAAGTGCCTGGTGAATGCTCTGGCTGACGTGCAAGGAGCCATGACATTACCGAGCAGTGTGCTTCTTACCTATAATTCCACTGTCCTTGCTTTCCAGGGTGGAACTAGGGCTGCTAATGGTCTCACAGGGACTTTTGTTGGCTGCCGTCTTGCTGACACAGCTATTCAAGGTTGAGCAGGGGCTATCGGTGCTAGGAGATGCGGTGCTGCTTGTTAGTGTGGAGCAAGGACTGATGCCTTGGCTCAGAGCTGTGCACTGCAAGACGAACGGAAGGAGGAGTTAGCACGGCTTACACAGGACACGGCCACACATTCTTTTGCTGTTGATGCTAAAACAATAAAACTCACAACAGGAAAATGGAAAACAGCCTTTAAAATCTGAGAGAGAGAGAGTCTTCTAAATTTTAAAAGAGAAATATAACCTTATTATGCTCCCCTTTCTTTAATTTACTTTTTATTAATAAGGGCAGTCTTAGAAATAATTTAGTGGGAAGGCATATCTGTAAAACAGAAATCATAAACAGGCAGACTTCCTTCCTTTAAAGTCTGCAGAAGACAAATGGGTTCTTTGACCTTTGTACTGCAAACCTGGGAATTCAGTTTTTGACATGTTTCACTAGCACTGCAACCTTATTCAATTCCTGGAGATATATGGACATCAGGGGAAAGAGACTGGTGGCCACTACAATCTCAATCAATACATGACACTCTTGCAGAGACCCTGGCAGGGGGCAGAAGCTCAGGCCCCTCATTGCTATTCAAAAAGACACATCTCAGATGTGGTTGGCTGCTGCTCCCTAGGATGGGGAGTGCTCTCCAAGTAGATGAACCATTTGATGTCATCTTATTTTGTCTCTGCCTCATCTGCTATAAATCTTTTCCTCACCCCACTGACCCTCCAAAATCTGAACTGCTAAAAAAGCCCAGGAAAGCATATACCAAAGCAGCCAGATGAGAAGAATGGTGCTATAAAGATAAAGTCATATATTACCCTGAGGATTTCTTTTTGCCACTTTAATTCCTTTAGCCACTCTTCTCCAGTGGTGACTAGAAGGTTAATGTGGATATTTTCTTAAGTTTTGCACCCTTCTTCTCCTCCTCCCCACTGCCCCACTGCAGAAACCTACCAACAAACTGGAATAAATCTCAATACACAACAGCCCAGACTCATAAGACTAAGCAATGGCTTCCCCACCCAGGAGGGGGAGAAGATGGTTATCCCTTCATTCATCCTCTAAGCAGGTATGAAATGCAGTGTCTTCCTGGGGCATTACCATGGTTTCATTTTTTTCTTCAATGGTTATGTGTGTAGCAGTTGGGATCCCTTCTCCCAGTAAAAATCCCAGCCTTGTCAACAGTTCTTGAGCTGCCGGCGAACAGCTCGGTTCATTATCGGTCTTTGCTTCTGGAACAAAGAAAGAAAACAATGAAGATGCCCCTCTGGGGGATTTCAGTATCGCATCTGGATGAGTTGGCACTACAGCTGCTTGTCTGGCGCTTTTGTGTATTTTTATAAAAAGCACAAAGTTTGACAACGCTGCCTGTCCTCGAGCAATACATTCTAATTAAGAGGCTATGACAGGTTAAGAAAACAGTAAAAGAGAAACTCCAAGTGCAAAGGGTGAAGTATTTGACCTGAATCAGAGAACACAGCATCATTATGTGATAGTGATTCCTATTTCCATGCCATGTGAAAAATGGGGACTTCAGACACCAAGAGGAAAAAAAGGGCTATCCTTCATCTTGCTCTTAAAGAGCACAATATGGCCAAAGCCCACAGGAGGCTGAAAGTAAAACACAGTGGCATGCTGGCAGAGGCCCAGGCTACTTAGATGTTGGGGTAAAACTGAAATTCGAGCCCTCATTAAACAGGCGGGGCATGACTACTTCTGTGGAAACACAGCACATCTCGTGGCAGTGGAAGTCAAACCAGGATTCCAACTCGAGGGTCAATCGCCAGGAATCCACATAGAAACAAAGATTTTAAATCCCAGTAAAATGTGTCCCCAGAGACAGGACCCTGGAAGGTCACCCAATACCCAGCAACACATCACAGTAATACAGCAATAAGCCCAGTAACGTGGAGATGTGGACAGCGTAGGCTGTGCTCCCGACGCACTGCCCCATAGTAATGCTGGAGGCTCATCCACCTGAAGGCTGCAGGGCACACCTGGAAGCCTTGCCGTTCTCTGGCCTTTTGCCTCTTTGCACGTCAGGGAGTTTTACTGTTGGGTTTGATTTAAGTCTTGAGCTGTAGGTGAACCTTGTGTCCCAAGGCCTAAGGGTACTTAATTATGACTAACAAACCGATATTCCATGTTTGTATTATTTTGACACCTCTCGTACATCCTTAAATAAGCATCCACTGGGATGAAGAAAGATATTAGCAATCTATGCTTACAGAAGTTAGAACTTAAAACAATATGAACATGTAAAAGTCATAAATCTTTTAATGTTTTGTTCCCTTTTGTTAATCATCTAGCTGAACCCATCTACACCCGGCTCTGTTTTCCCTAGCTTCAAGCTACAGTATCACTATCAGAGTTCAAAGGTGACTTTGCCTTATGTAAGGAACCACAAAAGTCAAAATAACAGAGCTCAGATCATCTACGTTATCTTCACTCATAAGTTTTGCTAAGTCACGCTCCCAGGGTAGCAGCTACAAGGGAAACTGGGCTGGCACGCTTCAAGTAAGGAAACCACCCACCCTTTGCTTGCTCTCCCAATGTCTGGGGTCAGAAAAGCTGTTTGTCAGCTTGTATATTTTTTAGTTATTCTAGAAAAATGTACGGATAACCAAGATAACCAAGGCTAGTTTGTTCTGGATTAAGACAGCCTGGTGTTTTTGGATCATGTGAGTTAAACTCCCAATATAAAAGGGCAGTGGCCCCAAACCAACAGGAGTGAGAAAGTCACCAGGGCAAGTCAACCACACCCTGAAAGCACTCTCTAGAAGGAAGGTTCCTTCCCACCAGAGATCTCCAATCACGTTCTGATTCTCAAGGTCCCCTGGACATTTGAGAAAGGCAGGCAGGAACCAAACCAAATCAGGACAACCCAGGCACACCCACTGGCTGAACCACTTCAGAAACTGATCAGTCCCACCCTGCCTCACCCCAGGGCTCAGGCAAGGCAGCTACTTTATGTGCGATGGCAGCTGGACCTGTGGAGGGAATAGGATGCAGATGAGAGGGGAAAGAAGTGGGTGAGGGGGCAGACCTCAGCAGTTTCTCTTATTCCACACCCTCCTTTTCCTTTCAAAACAATCTCTATATTGCTACCGGATTGTGACTGTGCCCCAGAATATGTAGCTTCAAGTTCAACCTGAAACACTCTGGGGAAAGAGCCAGAAACTACTCCCAGTTGGCAGCTGCTGTGGAGGCAGAGAGCAGCTGCACAGGCTTGGATGCTACAAAATTTACCCTGACAACAAAGCAGCCACAGCCTATGGCTCATTTGGTAGTCACTCTGAAACCCTGCATGTTGTGTCAGCTGGGGGTAGGGTACCCCAATGGAGTCACTGTTGCCTCGACACTGTGTCTGAAGACAACCCAGATTCTCTAACTTTTCATTAAAATATGTATGTATGCATCCTAATATAGCTAGTGACCCAGTCCTGCCCCCTTGAGACAAGTTAGGGAGCGATGGCAATTGCAAGCTTACTGTATGAATTAATAGGTGGAATCCAAACTCATCATAAACTTGTTTTCTTCATTGTTCAACTTGGGCTTTGCTGCCATTGAAGTTCTACAAATCCTACCTGAGTTCAGGATGACACTTTTTATTTCAGCTTTAGTATCCATTAAGTCACGACAATTTTATTTCTTGCAAGGCTTCCCAACTGTCTTTTCATATTATTCTCTCTTCTAAAATGTCAACCTTCCTCTCAGAAATCCCCTTCAGCCTCAATTCTTAATGCATGTCAAGATGTCCCCATTTTCCTTTTCCTCACTGAACTTTCATTCTGGAAGGAGTCCTGGGTGAAGTGTGATAGTGCCATCACAGGAGAGACGCCTTTGCCTGGGAACTCACACCAGCGTGCTCCACTGTGAAATGGAAATTCATTTGTACTTCCCTAGTAAATCATCAAACAATAACACGTGAACAGGTATGAATTCAAGCTAATTCTGACTCCAAAATGACCCCCAAACTGAATCCCAAATAAAATCCCATGGGACACTAACAATCTATTTTCATTCATATAATTAACATGCAATCCCTTATCAGTAATAGGTGAACCTTATGCCTTATACCAGTGGGGTAAGGGCTGGGTACAAAGACCTCGTCTGTTAGCAACAATTTACATCTCACAGATTTGTATATCCAAAGAATGTATGACATCTAGCTTTGCAGTTGAGAGATTAACAGGCTTCACACTCCCTAGGACTCCACTAGGGAAGTGGAGAGTGATATTCTTTCCAATAATGTTCTCACAGAATCCCTGATATTACACCACTGAGGAATAACCACATGAAGAAAGGCAAATGGAATTTTTTTTCCAACAACATTGTATATGTTTATTGTATAAGTGAGTGAGTGAATCAGTGAATTAAACAAAAGCCAAGAATTCCATGTCCTTTTCTTACAATTCTTCCTATGCATCTGTTGAGCTGCTTTCCTTTTGTTAAGACTCCCCAACTGGGATCTGCTTCATGGATGTCTTGCAAGTTGAATGATGCCAGTGTTTTATTTATTTATTTAGTTTAATTTTTGATTTGTTTCAATATATATTTTTATTGTTATTTATATCTTTTACATTTTGTATTCCCCTTGGGTAACCCACCACCAATTCACCCGTGATTCTTCTCCGTGGTCCCTTGTGTCCTTTTCCACTCCAGCAAATGGAATTTTTTAGATCACTTTCTTTTTTTGTTATTCACACCCATTGGGCCACATTTGGGGCATGAACACTCAGAAGGAATCCACATTCTAACCAGTTCCACAATGATGATGTGGTAAACTTTAAACTTTGTCCTTCCCTACAGTCTCAGAAGAAAAGACATCTCCATATTGAAGCTATCCTGAATTCCTTATAGTGTCAATCTCTCTAAATCTCAATCTTTTTATCAGTGAAGTGTCCACAACCCACTTCTTACAGGTTGTGAGGCTCAAAGATATGTGTGAAAAACACCTGATAAGCCAAACATCTTTAAGATGACACACTGTATCCAACTTGGTTGTTATTTCTACTACCTTTTAACAGCACTTTCTATCATTTCATCTTCTCTCTCCCTACTTGTATTTTTCTTACCTAAAAAAATAGCTTTCTGGTCATAATTTTTCTACCTTAAATAACTTTCTGAATTCACTATTCCTTTGAGAGAACAAATTCTCTCTTTTTTCTGATTGTCAAATTGTCCCTGCTTGGCCCACACTTACTGCTAATCATCACACTTAATCATCCCCTCTTCTTAAAGCCAGACTCTAGGAGAATTGTGAGGATCCCTGGAGATTACCAACAATCATTCCATCAAGCAATGCCTATTTTTCATTTTCATCTTCTTCAAACTCTAGAGAGCACTGGGCATTGTTTGACCATTCACTAGCTATATGACAATGAACAAATGACTTAATCAGTTGCCAAGACAGTATTTCTAAATCAAGTCTGTTAAATGAATGAGACAGGGCCTCGTGATGTTAAACCTCATCCTCTTTCTCTTCCTACCCATGTCATGGAAGATGTGCTTCGTGCCTAACCTCTGGCCTTCTGGGTCTTCTATTTACAAGTACTTTCCTGTCTTTCTGGCTGCTCCGAAGGCATCACTGATCCCCTCCTCCTTAAATCTCCCAAAATAATATTTAAAGAGGAACATCTATATATAAAGCTGATCTGTTAATGTTGATAACTGGTTTCTGGTCTGTACAAACAGATAGTTACCGTACAAATGACCTTAAAGCTTTTCATCTTATTCACCCCAAATCTGACCATTTCTGCTTCCAAAATGTCTCCTGAATTAGCTTTTTTCTTTAGTCATGGTGCCACTTAACGCTAAATCCTCATTCCCTCAAGTGTAACTAAGGATCAGACTCTGGATCAATTTTCTCATCTATTTTTATTTTCGCTTTCTCTTCTTTCCTCTAAGCTGGTACTTATCAAACTTTTGGTTTCAGGGCTCACTCTTAAAGATCGAGAACTTCAAAGAGTTATGTGGGTTATATATTGATATTTGTCAGTAGAAATTAAAACTAAGAATTTTAAAATGTGTATTAGTTCATTTAAAATTGTCAAGTTATTACTATTAAATAACATTTTAATAAAAGTAACTTTAGAATTTAAAAAGTTAGGTAAGAAAGAAAGCATTCTTTTTATATTTTTGCAAATCTCTTTATAGTATCTGATTTAATAGAAGATAGCTGAATTCTCTGCCTGGTTCTTCATTCAATTTGCTGTAATCTGTTCTTTTGGTTGCTGTGTGTAAAGAATTGTGCCTTCAGACAAACATGTATTTGGGGGGGGGGGGAACTTTTTAGTTAATTATAGACATTCTTCTCTGATACCTCACCAAAACTTGACAAGTAGCAATTTCTTAAAGGTTAGTTCCAATGTTGACTCAATTAATATCAATGAAATTTTCACACTGCTACAGTAAAATCCAGGGGTCTGTTTTATGTTTCAAATGGATTTTACCCATGTAAGATTTTGTATCATGCACTGGAACATTGGAAAATATTGAATATCTTGCAAATGTTGACATATTTTATTATACAATGCCCAAATATCACATTTATTAGTATTACCAGAGATCTCAATTGGAATGTCTGGGGAGGCTATTAAGATCAACGTGACAGATGTAAATTCCCAAAGATCTAATTTCCACTTCAAAGGTCAAATTTTATCATTGACAACTAATCCTGTCAAGTTTTTTTGTTTTGTTTTTAATTGAAGTGACATGCTCATTTTACTCTTTTTGGAGGAAAAAAAGGTATCAAATAACCAAGATTTGTCAGTCTTTCAAGTAAAAACTGCATTGCCTTAAAAAGTAGCTAGTTCAGGTTGCAATTAAAACCACACACAAGTGCTCGTCCTCAAGCCAACCATCAGATTTCAGCGTTTGGCAGAAGTGCTTTTCATGGACTTCCCGTTTCATCACACAGAATATTTTAAAATGGGTATTCAAGGTCAAGATTTAATAACATTTTAAGTGCTTTGCAAAGAACATTCTTCATGGTGAATTATTTTTGAGGCAAATGTGTGGTGGTGAAAACTTCCCTGTGTACCCCAAGAGAGCAGGTGTTCCTATCCTGACCTGTAGGAAGGCATCAGTCGTTTTATCAACCACTGCAGGTGTACTGCAGGGCAAATGCCAATGTGATAGAAATGGAAATAGCTTCTTAGTGTTATTATGTAAAATGAATTTTGACCCCATGAATCCCAGTGAAGGTCTTGGGGATGCCTAAAGTCCACAGTCTATACTTGGAGAACCCCTGCCTTCAGTCTTCAATTGTACTAATTTCTCCTTTCTCTAAAAATAAAAAACCAGACACACACATACTATCCTTCTCTCTTTTATCCTCCCCTTATCTGCTCAAGTCCTGGGGTGAAAAGGGATCTACCCGCACCAATTCCATTAAAATATCACCTACCACAACTCAAACACCTTCATAACACTCCTCAAACGACCCTGTGAAATAGTCATTTTTTTTTTTTTTTGGAAACAGGTAACCTCTTGATTTGCCTGTACATTTTTGACCTTGCAAATCGTCTCAACAGACAGACAGAGGAAATCCATGGTTTCCAAGAAACTGTGTGGTCTCGTGAGTCATTCTCCTACCATTTTGCTGATGCTTCTTCCCCCTTATCCATGGATAAAATTCCAAAGTTTCTCATTTCTCTTTTATCAACAACCTTTACCTTGGTCTAGCGCATCAAGCATCACCATGTTCCCTCTAAACATAGGGCTGTGCAGTCTAAATTCTGAGCGCTTTCTTGAACACCCGTTTGATTTTCCAACTATTCAATGGACACTTTTGCTTAGACATTCCACCAGCACTTCAAAATGAACTCAAGTCAAAAACAGCGCCCTCTCCTTCAGCCTCCTCTTAATGTAGTCTCAAAGCCTTGAGGTCATCATCTTTTTCTCTTACAGCTCCTAGGTCCTTCTAACTTCAAGAATTTTCCCATTCACCTTCTTTCCTGATCCAGTTCTAATTTGATATCTAACTCACTTAACTGTAAAAATCATTTTTTGACCATCTTTTAGCCACATTTTAGTCTCCTTCTTCCTCATCTTAGTTTCTTTCTTGCCCTTCTTCATCCTATACATTATTGCCAGGTAAATCTTAAGGCAGAGCTCCAGTTAAGTCTTTCCAGATTCAGAAACTCCATTTGCACCCAATTTATCAAACACCACTTCCCACCTTGTATCAGGACTATTCTGTATTCAGGTCTTCAATCCCTGACCAAACTGTAAGGCTCCATTAAGAAAGGACGAATGCTTGATAAACCATCTCAAGCAGCACCCAAAATAGTCCTTTCCACAACACAGGAATGTAATTAATATTTATTCAGGGGAATGTACAATGAATGGCTACTCTACCATTAGTCTCTCTTCTACACACAAAGCAGGTAGGTCTTCTGTACTTTCCTCTAACTAAACCTTATTCAGCCACTGATCAAATGGTGCATCACCATTCTAAGTAAGTAAAAAAAATAGTAGGAGCAAAGTTACCTCTTGGGAAAGAAAGGGGAATATGACCAAGGGAAATACAATTATTTATTGTTTTAAATGAAGTGGTGGACAAGTACCGCTCTTCTTTAAATTTTTCATTTTCTACAACTGTTTTAAAGTCTGAAGTAATAATCAAAAACCTAAGGTGTCAATATTTAATTAAACATATATCTAAAAAGTATCTCTTCCCAATAAGGTAGTTTTATATTTAATCATTCTGCAGTTTCACATGTGTTAGTTTTACTTGCCAATCAAACTGCCATAAAAAAAGTTTCATCACATTTTGAGATTGATCTTCATGGAGCAATGACTCATAAGACTAAAACTTTCTCACCCCTCCCCATCAAAGCTTGCTCAAGTAGCTAATGACAGCTTGAAGCAAACCTAAATGGATTATGGTTTCCCCTATGTCTAAGAAACATAGCTGTGAATCCTATTATAATTTAATAATAGTCTCCAATTTATGTCTTTTATTTTTCCTTAAGGCAGAGGTATTTTTTTGTGACTAAATGACATTTTCCCCTAAACATCTTCATGGGTTAGCAATAGGTGGCTTTCTTGTGGAAATCTTATTCTATGTGACACACAGCTTATCAGGACCATTTTACAGGGAAAAGGGGATCGCTTTGTGTTGGGGATCACATTCTATTTGAGGACCTCATTAAGTCACTTTTTGTCAGAATATAAAATGTTACTTTTCAAAAACGTTTTAAAATTCTGAATAAAGTAGAACTTTCCCTGAAGATGTTTTCTAGTAAATGTAAATTTAATAAACAGGTCCCGCTTACAATGAAAATGTTCATCTGTCCATATCATAACCCACTTCTTAGATGGTTACTATGCACACTGCTTATAAATTAATGAGCAAATGAAAAGAGCTCACTGGTTTTATTTTGATCAAAATTTCAAACACTGACTTAAACCTAGACTTTATGGAGCCACATGACATAAAACAAGGCAGTTTAATTTGAGAAGACTATTTCAAACATTAAGGAATAAATATCTTGATATTTTACAAGTCTATGTGAAATTTCAAAAGCATTTCACAAGAAGCTGTTTTCAATATTTGTCAGTCTGGTGAATACTGAAATGCTATTATTGATGGTACCCAGAAAAGTGTCTTAGAGACTGAAAAACGCCCAAAGGAAATACGGAAATCATATACCAGAATTTTAAATTAAAACTGCACTGATGATGCTGATATTAAACCCCAGAAATTAGTTTGACCACCGCACATCTTACATGCTTGGGTTAATATCAAACTAAATTACTTTTAATACGCTCCAGCCTCCTCTTTAGGTTCAATGACCTGGACACAAAATTTACACTTTAATATGGTGAACTTAATTAACCCCATTGAAATTTAAAGATCCCATGGGATTTACAAAACACACCATCCTTTACTAATTGTCCCAGTTAATTTTGTTAGGCAACTACCTCCTCATAAACAAACAACTCTGCTGGGGCTTTCACCATCATGGCTATCCACACATGATGGATACTGTGCCTACAAACATGAACTACATCCCTTTCCCAGATACCTACACAAGGAAAAATGATGCCTAATTTCTAAGTGAAAGGGACACCTCTGGTCCAAATTCATAAGCATGTCACAATTTCCGTCCCCACTGGAGACTGAGGATGTTGTATCCAAGAGCTCAGGTCTAAGTGAGTTAGTTCATGAGCAAACTGCAGGCTCCTCCAGCAATATCAGTCACTGTACTTGAATTCAGGTCACATGACAGTCAAGCATAAGGAAGCCTCTACACCCCACCCTCAACCCCCTAGAAAGATAGCCAATTTTGCATTGGGCAAGGGGATAAAAGTTGACAATGGGACCTATTTATAATTGTTTCTTTGCACAATAAAATCCTGAATTTCTCCCCCACCCTTACACCTCAGGGGAGTCTCTAGAGAGGCCCTCGAAGATGCTCCCAAGCAAGGAGAAAGAGGTTACATCACAGAGTCTAGGCCAGCCAAAATGCCAGGGGCATAACCCACCAGGTCTTCAAAAGCACTGGGGGTGGGGATGGGGCAGACTTATTCTGAAATGGGCAGACAACTTGGTAAATTCAGTAACTGATATTCACAGTTCAGATGAACAGATTATTTTCCCGCTGACGCTCGGAACAGAAGTGAGAGAAATGCTGGACACAAAGACAACATGAATTCACAACTAAGAGGGTCCTAACTAGACACCACTGTGGACTCTCCCCTTTTTACCGCTACACACCCGGCACACTGCCCCTCCTCAACAAACTCCTGGTATAAACCTATTACCTAAATGAAACAATTGAGTGCCTAGACAGGAGGAAAAGGGTGGAATTAATCCTAAGATGCAGGCAACAGCACCTCCTCCCTGCCTAGAACGCCTGGGCTTGCCCGTTGCCCGCATCCCAAGCTCCTCTTCCTGATGTTCGTCTGCCATTCCCTCCTCCTCTCGGCTCAATTTTAATTTCATCTTTACTGCCAGCACCCCAATCTACTATCCTATGTCATCTTACCTCAGACCTCTCCCCTCCATGCAACACTGGTAACTCAAAGTGAACACGTGGTGGTGGGAACATAAAGAGTTGTACCCTTTACCACCAGCAAGCAGGGAGAGGAAGATGCCAATATTCCAACGGGGAAATATGGGCAAGTGTTCCCAAGGTCTTTTTCAGAGCTATCACATAGACTTCTGTCCACTTTTAGATAAGATTAAACAGGCTTTCCACAAAGGTTAAGATTCCTAACCGTGTCTTTTTTTTTTAATAATAAAATAGGATATACACTCAAAACACACAAATCAAAGACCAAAAAGTAGTGAATTCAGGACTCTTCAAAAAGGAACAAACAGGAAAATTCATGAGTTGCCTTTTTAAAAAAATGAGCTATTTATAAAATGTTGTAAGTTCATACTGTATGTTACACATATTTCCAGATATGGAGGTGGGGTGAGATATGGGGGGGGGGGAGATATGGAAATATGTTACACATATTTCCAGATATGGGGGCAGTGAGAAAGCAAAACACCTAATATCTTCATGGAATGGTTCAATTTGGACTTTTTTTTTTGTCCCTACTAAAAGGTTCCCTAAAGAAAAAATTTTAAAGGTTAAAAAAATGAAAAAAGTTTTCAAAGCTACCATACTTTCAGGAAGGTTAGTTATTGCAAGCTTTATCTAGCTATAGTTTCAGCTTTTCCAAGTCTGTTGTTGAATATTCTAAAAATGATGGAATGCTAAAAACAAAGTCTTGGAAGGAGTCAACTGGCTTGTTTTTCATATCCCCCAATGGCTGGGAGGTCAAAATTGAGAGGAAATAAGACTCAACCCATAAACAATGCATATGCACACTCAACTATCCTGTACTCTGTATGTAAAACAAGAATTTACATTAGCTAAAACAGATCTCTGTAATTGCCCGAGGGAAAAAACTGCCCAAATATGTTCAGTTTAGCAAAGCATTCCTGCAAGAGGCACTCAAATTTCACTCAGAAATGGAGTGTCATTATGTAAAATCTTTAGTGGGGGAATCATTGAAAGCAGATTCTTACCATTCTCACTGGGCTCGGCTGGCTTGGCCCCTTCTCTGAACGGGATTATGACTGCATCTCCAGGCACTCTGGGGCTTTCCACATACTTGGGCTTCCTGACGGGACCTGTAGTGGGAAAGATCTGAGTGTGGCTAATTTTTTCCAGATGCAAACAAAGCTTCAGAATGTACAGCGCGTGTCCTCACCAGGACCCAAGTATGCCTAAAGGAAGAGCCGGCCCCTTCCCCTCCCTTGAACACACAGCACAGTCATTTCAGCACAGACTCGGGAATGTCTAGGCTGGGCTGCCAAAGACGACACGGGTAAGCTCAGTTTCCAGAATGTAAACTCTGACAAAAACAAAAGCTGCTCTGTCGCTGTGAAGTCTCTACAGCTGTCTTCGGTGTATGTCAACTAAGTGATTTTGACATGTTCAAACCTGGACAGCTTATGGTGTCCGGTTTTTTATTTGGAATTTTTCTCTAACTGGGACAAAGACGACTGGGTTGCTTGATATCTCCAAAGTCAGGAGGCAGGGATTTCAAACATCCAGCTGTAATATCAACACACTCTGAGTGGCCACAGGACTCAGGCATTTTATCAGACTGATGACGCACAGCAATTGTGGGGGGCAGAGAAGATTGACTGCTTTCCTGGCAGATGACATAGCTGCCTCCAAAAAGGCATAGCAGCCAGTGATTCAAGGACCCAAAGAGACAAAGACTCATTGCTCTCACTTTTCCCTCAACCCTGACTATCATCAGACAACCTGGAATTTTTAATAAGACAGAAAGGAACCCTCACTCATTGAGGGTAGGAATGTACCGGTACAGCTTAACTGGAAAACAGCCTGGCAGTTCCTTGAAAAGTTTAACAGAATTATCGGAAGGCCCAGCAATTCCACTTCTGTGTGAATTTCACACGAAAATGTGTATATGAAATTATGCATAAGCATGCATGGAATTACATGGCACTGTGCAAACTAACCAAATGTCCATCAGCAAAATGCTGATGACAACAAAATGTAATATAGCTACACAGTGGGATATTATTGGGCTGCACAAAGGAGTTAAATACTGATTCCCGCTACCACATGGATGAAACCTAAACATTTTATAAGTGAAAGAGTCAGTCCTCAAGGACTACATATTATGATTTCATTCATACAGAATTCAGGAGTAGGCAAATCCACAGAACAAAGGAGGAATGGCTGTCAGGGGATGAGGGATCTACAGGTTTATGGGGTGATGTCTAAGGGCTCTGGGACATTTTTTAGAGTGACAAAAGCTGTTCTAAATTAGGTCGTAGTGATAGTTGTACAATTTGTGAATATACTAAAAACTGCTGTGTTGTACAATTTAAATGGATGAATTATAAGGCATTATAGCTACATTAAGCTGCTTTTTTGAAAAAAGATGATTTGCCTGCTCCTTTCAAACATCACATTACATTTTGGTCTAGAATCACCCACTTCTCATTTCTTTGGTTGCATTACACTTGAAGAGAGCTTTTAACAAACCACAGAGACAGGGAGCATTGCAAATCAGTAAGAGAAAGGGTGGAGGCAGCGGCCAGGCAGGGCCCACAGCTCTTCTCCTCCCTGGCCTGAGCCACAGCACTGAGCCTCGAAGGGTCTCCGCCCTGTCACTGCACACCGAAGGGGTGAGTCGGGCAGTTTCCAAGCATCCTTCTGTGTCAAACAATTTACGCATCTGAGAACTTCTATTTGGGATATGGTTTATGGCAAGAGATGCTGCCATCTAAAGGTTTACTGCAGAAACATCTACACTGCTATAAAACCAACCCAATTCCCAGCCAGTGTCGTGTGCTACATTTTAAAATAGGCTGTTATCAAGAAAGGTTATGGCACTTGACCAAAAGGGGTAGCTTTCCAAACTTTAGAAATCATGGTTTTAAAGTGCCTAATCTAGTATTTACTCATATGGTTGCCTTAATAATTTATTTAACCCAGTCAGAAAAGTAGTTTTTTAAAGGTTAAAATGGTATGGTTATGGTGGGAGGAATAATATGCTCACAAAATCAGTGTGAGACAGGCTACACAACAGCATATAAGGAATGATAGAGATTTTATCTAAAACACACACACCAGGCAGATAAAAATGGAACCAGGACAAACACAAAAACCTTTCTGAACTTTTGGTTCCTGACCTACTCCGTGTGGGGTGAAAGATCACTGGCCTCTCATCCTCCTGTTCTTTTCCATTTAAAGAACTGAGGGAGGTAAAATCCTTTATTGCTACCACTGTGCAATGATTCCAAGTCTACCAACCAGCAAGCCTACCACTGCCCAGGAGATACCTAAGCGTCAGCTCACCTTCACTGTTTAAGGGTCTAGCAACAGCAAATCCAGAAATTTACTTCCAAGCTTTAATCTACCTACCACATATGTCCTTCAAAAATATTCTCTAGTAAGTCCACTCTGTAAATAAGTGAATGAGTGAGCCTCCTGCTGCTTAGTAACAACAGGGGAAAATGCATGAGAGCAGAATCCAGGTAAATCTGGCTCCCAGGCCTAGGACAGTGAACAGTGATGCTAAATACCAAAGGAGACCCAGAATATACCAAAATAAATAAAACATGTATTCAGTAGTCATTCTCTTAAATGCATTAATATGATCCCAATTACTCTGGGGAGGGAAAGCACTATTTCCCCCACCCACTCTTTAGATAAGGAAACTGAAGCTCAAATCAGTTAAACAATTTGCCCACAGTTCACATATGGCAAAATAGGAATTTTAACTATTCTGTGGTCTGTGTGGTTTTGAAGTCCATGGACTGAACCACCACTCAGAGCTTATAAAACCAGGAAATCCAGATGAAACATAAAATGCTAGATAAGGCCAGGGCAATGGAACCTTCTACCTCCCAACTGTCCACAGATCCTGGCTATATAAGTCAGCAAATCTTTTATTCATACTTACTTGTCTCTAATCTCCCCTAACTTTTACTAGGAGTTGAAATATTGTGAAGGGACTATAAACAACTGCTCTCCAACATGATACTTTTATTTAAATTGCTTCGCACAAACAGCTGAACCCCAAACACCATAAAACAAGATAAATATATAACTACAGAGGTTTTATTCTTTCCCCCTCTCAATCACTCATTAGAGAATCTGTGTGCACTTTCCCTTAAACACAGCAGACGAACACTCATTTACCTCCACTCCCTTTCAAAACACCATTGAAGTTGTAGTAAAGGGATTTAAGAGACCAATGGGGACAGGAGACAACCACAGGCAAGAAACCAAACTTCTGCAAGTAGGAAATAGACGAACACACAGCCAAGGAGTGGGTGGAGCAAGTCAGACCACACAACCTCACAGCCACCAGACACCTTGGAAGGGGCACCTGTGGGGACAAAGAAAGGAAGACTGGCTGAAATTCCATGTTTTGTTGTTGTTGTTGTTGTTGCTTTAAAGATTTATTTATTTATGCACACAAAAACTGGGGTGTAGGCCAGAGGTGTGGGGTGGTGAGAGGATTCACTAGAGACAGAGTGGGGAGCAGAACAGGCAGATGGACTGAAATACACTGCTAAAAGGAGCAGTGGGTGAGACAGAAGAGGTCTGGTGTGCCATGTGGGAATCCTCCTGGCTGGGGATAGAGCTCGTGCTGCAGTGGCTCTGGATAGCTTCCTGCTGCACTTAACCCATTGCGCCACCCAAGGCCCCTGAAATTCCATGTTTTAAAGGGAAAGGCAGATCCTGACTCCCACCCCTTCCCAAGACAGGGAATATCCCTCCCTCAAACTGGAGGCTGGGTTTTTCTCTGGAAAGGCTAAGTTCTGAAACCATGGAAACAAGAGCTAAACTCTCGAGCACTAAACTAAAAAACTTAGAAGAAAAAACTATGTACAGGTTGGTGGGCCCCGGATACACTACCCCTGGCCCCGCCCTTCACCAAGCTATGAGAACACTGACAGCAAGCTTGCACACCATGTTAGAGGAGATGAGAGGATTACTCTCTAGGGAAACTCAACAAGAGAAAAGACATAAATAATCACAGTTGGGGACATATCCCCAAAGAAAGAATGGATTCCTGAACAATCTCACTTTCAAGGTAAAGTGTGCTCTCCAGGCTCTCACCATCTAATAAACCACAAGAACACTAATTTCTGTGCTAGTGAAATGAAAATGAAGTGGCCACATTCCTTGTCAACAGACCTCAATATTGGAAAACCCAGCACCTTCTCACAGATTTTTGTTTATGAGGAAATACTCAGCACTCTCAAAGACAGGTTACCTCACAGTAAAATAAGCTAAATAGGCTTCCTCCCTCCCTTTATTAAAACCAAATGCTTTAAGGTAAGCGCCCCCCCCACCCCCCATTAAGCAGAATGTAATACCACATAGTGAATACCCACAAAGCATAGTGTGCTAGCAACTAGCTTGTAAGGTGATAGGCTCTGAAAAACAAAACAAGACTGTCTGGTTAGTTTGAAAACTGGCTTCTATGGAAGCCAAGGTGTTTCCCTGCCACAGCTGCCTCACTTCCAGTCACACCAGGGCAGCTGATCCATGCCACTGGTCCAACACACAGGGGTCTTGTTCAAATGCAGATGCTGATGTATCCTTCCTAGGGAGGCTGTCACCACAGGACACCACACAACTAGGGTATCAAATAGGCAGAAGACAGACCACATTACGGGGCCTAGAAGGAAGGTCTAACCACCGAGGGGTGGTTGGACACCAACTTGCTCAGTGTACAAGGTTTAAGATAAGTGGGGATTGTTCTTGATCATAAATTAATAACCCCACTTCATCGAAGTCTGGAACTCTTTGCTGATGACATCCTCTCTCCCCCACTGTCTACACTGTGATCCAGGGGAGGGGGCGCTCCAACTTAAAGATAATAGATTCTGAAGATGAAAAGAACACACAGAGAATGTGGCCAGAGGAGGCTAAAAGTGCCATAAACTTGCAGTACCCAAGCTCGCAACATACAGAGAAGAGCTCCTGCCAGCTCCTCGAATTGTACACAAGCGCCTGTGTCAACCAGGGAGAGGCCACACTCCCCCCCCCCCAACCAATCATTCCCTTCTACAAGCTGGAAGGCACACGTTCTCCCCATACACTCCTCTGTCTTTACGGAAATCTCCAAAGATACTTTTCCCAGCGGCCAGTTTCCCTACTCTTTGTGACATTTTAATCACACAGCTGACTCTTGCTGCTTAGAAACTGCCATATAAGGAACAATTTTTAAAAAGGGATGCAGAAATAAACCAAACTGGGCTTTATCTCCAGGCAGTGAAAAAGAGAAGGGCAGGGGTTACTTTTCATTTCTGAATGTTTCAGTTAAAAATTATTATATATACGAAAGCAATATTTGGAACGCAGAACACCTGAGGCTACTTAATGCATTTAAAGCATATCTTACATTTTTCACAACATCTGGAGACTATGAAAAGTGACACTTTTTGTTATCAATCATTTTAGAGATTTTTTTAGCATCTTGAACTTTCACAGTAAAGGTTTCTATCAATTTTATCTGGTCTAGGTTTTCATTTCACATTGGGAAATGGTCACAAGATGAGAAAAATATAAAGGGGATGAGTGGGGGGGAGCAGGGGGTGCATACTTTATCAGGAAAAGGAATGTCATTAAACAGCCAATTCCAAATGCTGAATTTTTGAAGAGCACAATACAAAAAACAGAGCTTTGAAGTTTGACCCCTCTTCCTCCTGTACCCCCCCCCAAAGTGTTGGGGGGGTCGGAGGAGGAGACAGCACTGGGGCTGAGTACGGGGAGCAGGTTGTCTAACTTTACAGCATAGAGAGAGCACTGTAATAAGGACCTGGGTTTGCCTGCCTGTTATTTTGTCCCTTGCTGAATCAAGGTAGTTGGGGTAGATGGGCAGGAAACCCAATCTGTGAGGGGTGAGAGCCTCATGGGAGTTTGCATTTTGAGGGAAGAGGAACCAGATGATGAATAACCCAGTCAAAAGTGTAGGCCCTAGGGAAGGGCAATTTCAAGCACAGTGCATTGTCTGCCACTTGGGATTCCTCCTGTGAGAAGCATGGGAGAGGCTGTAAATAAAAACCTAAAACACTACTTGAAGTGGCTCTACTCCAGGGAACATCAAAAGGCAGCATGAGGCTCCTCTCAGCCCACAGGCCTTGGTGCTGGGTGTTGATCACAAACAGTTGTGACAGAATCCCAGATGCATAGCTAGCTACACCTCTGTACCTACACTGTTAGCCACGGTTAACATGATTCAGCAGAGAGGTGCATCGGCTGCCCGGGCAGCTCCCCTGGTCATGGGCACGCAGGAAATGTCCCCTGGGGACTTGCAGAAACACTTTTACAAGGGCCTTGGGCCTTGTGAAAGGAGAAGAGGGTAGCAAGTCAGTATGGTCTGAATTATTACTACTGTGCTTTCATCCATAACAAAGAGATGTGAGGTCTGAGGGAACTCAGACAATTCCAGGGAAGAAAAAACTCAAGGTGAGTAGAAAATGCTGCTAATGACTGAAGTATAAAAAGTTACCTGACGTTATTCTCAATAAATCCTATTTCAAATATCTTATTTTAAGAGTTCCTTGGGAGGGGATCCCTTTTATTCATCGATGTCATGCACAAGGCACTATGCTCTGTAAGTGTGTACGGCCATTAAGCACTTAAATCCAGCAGGAAAAGCGTATCAAAGTCCAGCATGTTCCTTTCAATAAGGAAGCATTAAAATAAATGTTGGCAAGATTTTTAAGTCTTATAGTATGCATGATTATAGAAATATGAGTACGATAAACTCCTACTTCAACAAAATAACCTGAGTAACGTTTCCACTTTCTTCCAATGCAGTTTTCGATCTGTCATGCAGTTGTATCTATACTGTATCTAACTGCTTTTATATATTAAAACATGAAAATGTACTAATTCACTTTATTCGCTCAACCATAATCTGCTTCACAGTGACAGTGTGCCAGGCACAGGGTAAGAAAGAGACATGATCACACTTCCCTGAAGCTCTGAAGTTAAGGGAACAGGGATCTTTATTACATCATCTGAGTTTTATTTCAAAACACTTCAACATAAACAGTGATATAAATGTGTGTCAGCTGACTTGAATCTACCACCTAAAGGCAATTAGTTGTCTGGAATGCAGACTCTGGGAGTAGTTACCCAACTTTTAATCAAAAGGTCACACTCAAGAGCAGGCCACCACAGGCCAGTCAGTTAGCCCTCCTTATCACCACCAACACCAAGGTCACGCTAATGAGCTCAGTCCAGGTTTAGACGGATGTTCACACTGGTTCAGTTACTGACCACGTTAATAGTACTTCTGCTATTGGAGATTTGTTTTCAGTGATGAAATTCATGATATTTGAGGCAAGATGATTCACTTGAAAATATAAGAGAAGCACTCTGATTCTTGCCTGACTTGTATCAAGTCCTCAGAAGGGTGTCCTCAGCTAGGTAAGCAATCAGCCCATGTCTAGCAGCTGATGACGAGAACTCTTAGGCGAAAAGGCAGGATAACTGGAATTTTGTCTGTGGCAGGCAGAACACTTAAGGAGTCATCCCCAGATTCACACCCCCTAGTTACAAAAGCAAACAGTCTGTTGTAAAGGACTCTGCAGATGGAATTAGTACCTAAGATTACTAGTCAGCTGACCTGACAATATTTCAGGTGGGCCCAAGTAATCACATAAACCCTTAAAAGCAGAAAAGGAAGACTAAAGAACAAAGAGGTGGCAACATGAGGCTTAAGGGGAAGAGGTATTCAGAGACTCAAAGTGTGAGGAAGATTTAACCCCTCTGGACTTGACGCTTTGCTAGCTTTGAAGAGAAGGAAGGGGCCATGAGCAAAGGAATGCAACTCTAGAGGTCAGAAGTTAGACTGCTCTCCATGTGAGAGCCAACAAGGAATGTAAGAGGGACCTCACCCTATGGTCACCTAACACTGAACTCTGCCATCCCGCACACGTCTGGAAGTGTTTCACCCTAGGTCTCCGCCAGGGAATACAGCCCGGCCAACATCAACTGGGCCGCCGGAAACCCAAAACTAAGTTCCAGCCTTGCTTCACTGTTGCAGAGCATCTGAACTACAGAACTGTGAGATAATATTGCCTTAAGTTGAAACATTTGTAGTAATTTCTCAGGGAAACAATAGAAAACTAATCAACACATTATCTAAGAAATACAGTCATCCTTGCGACTGGTAAACATGAATGCAAACTGCTATCAGGTTACCAACGCCCTAAAAGGACAGAAGCACAATTTACTAGGCACATAAAAGAGGTTATATGGCCACGCTGTGCCAGCCAGCTAATAAAACTATGTAAGGACAGGCTTGGTTGGGCCTTGCTTTCATTCACAGCTGAGTGAGTTTACAGGGAGGAAATCACAAGTGCTCACCTCCTCTAACTCTTGTAGTAATTGTAATTTACCATAAATAAGCCAATATCTGAAGTTGGTTTCCTTTTGCTGGTAAGAATCATTAAGCCATTAGAAATAAAATGAATACCCACAAATCTTGATTTTAAGATGGTCCCAGAAGAAAGCTCAGATGTCTTTCTGGAACGGGCATTTCAAGTTTCTCTAAGGAAACAGGGAAGGAGCCACTTAGGGGTAGGGCTCCTATTAGTCACACTAGAGAAAGGAGCCTTGTGCTGTATGAGGAAGTAACTGACTCCAAAAAGGAGGCAGGTCCTTGAGAAGGTTCTTTCCCTGTGGGTTCAGCACAGGGAAAGTCAGTCCCCAAGAGTGGTCAGTCCCCAAGAGTGGTCCCAGACTAGCATCATGTGGCATCCGGTCGTAGACACACATTCTTCCTGGCCCTCCTCCCCCAATCACTGAGTGCTGCTGATTTCAGTGCAGCTTTGAAAATCATCGGTTAGCCTTATCCGTGTCCTGAAGCAGCTTACAATCAAGAATTTAGATTAGACAGAGCCCCCTATGGCCCAAGTTAGTGATCTGGGAGAGCAGCAGTGGAGGGTCTTCCTGGACGGCACAGAAGGGGAAGACCGTATTTTACGCTTTTCATTCTCACACAGAATACAAGCAGCGGGAGGAAGAGAACCTTGCCCCTCTGGCTTCCTTAGAGTGCTTAGCATGGTGCTGTGAAGTCTGTAGATACACAAATATTTAATGTTGAAAAGGTTTACTTTTACTCTTTAAAATGAATTATACCTATTCACTATAGACTAATAGCTTTTAAGTTAAAAATTAGTAATAACTTCCTGAATTGAGGCTATTTTTAGTGCTTATTTCCTGTGCCTCAGGACACAGGTATGGAAACAAAACATTTTAAGTTTCAGGTGCAAGATACAATGATTTGATAGTTGTGTAGACTATGAAATGATCAAACTTTAGTTAGAATCCATTACCATAGTTACAAAAGTATTTTT
This sequence comes from Scalopus aquaticus, assembly GCA_004024925.1. Lineage (NCBI taxonomy): Eukaryota > Metazoa > Chordata > Mammalia > Eulipotyphla > Talpidae > Scalopus > Scalopus aquaticus. Next base: position 28,646 of record PVIJ01015547.1, read on the forward strand.
TTTTTCCCGTGAAGGGGACTTTTAAGACCTACTCTCTCAGCAACTATCAAGTATACAATACACTATTATTAACTATAGTCACCATGCTGTACACTACATCCCTATGACTTACTTTTAACTGGAGGTTTGTACCATCTCATCCACCTCCCAACCCCTGCCTCAAAAAATTAGCAATCTTTTCTCTGTATCTGTGAGCTCAGTTGTTTTGTTAATTTGTTAAATAGATCCCACATATAAGTGAGATCATACTGTATTTGTTTTTTTTTTTTTTTTGCCTGACATTTCACTTAGCACAATGCCCTCAATTTCCATCCGTGCTGCTGAAAATGCCAAGATTTCACTGTTTTTATGGCTGACTAGTATTCCATTGGGGGGGGGGGTAGAGAAGGGGTGTAAAGTAAGAGAAAGAAACTTCTTAATCCACTCATCCATTGACAGACACTAAGGTTGTTTCTGTATCCTGGTTACTATAAATAATATTGCAATAAACATGGGGTGCATATACCTTTCCTAATTAGTGTTTTCATTTTCTTTCAATAAATACTCGGAAATAAATAGAGTTGACGGATTACATGGTAGCCTCCATTTTTAATCTTTTAAGGAATCTCCCCATCTCATATAGTGGCTGCACTGATATGCAATCTCACCAATTGCACACAAAGGTTCCCTTTCTCCACATCATCACCAAACCGTAGCGTTTCTTGTTTTGACAATAGCCATTCTAACAAGTATGCAGTAAGGGCATATTTTCCAAATATTAATTCAGTGGCTCCTATGAAATCCTGTTCTGATCTCATTCATTCTTCCTGGTGAGGACAAAAGATTGGGGGGGGCGGGGAACAGCATGGGTTCCAGTTCACCCAGAGGTTTCCATCTTTTGGCAAGAGGCCCTAACCCTTCCCCAACTCCCCAACAATCCTGGAAAGGACTGGGGAAGAGCAGTCCTTTGCTTCACTCCCTCATTCTCCACAGTGGTTAGTCAAGACTTCGTATCCTCTTCAAGCCAACCTGTGACACAAATGCTTGCACAATCCACTCTCATCCTACACAGGAACCCTCATGTCCTACATCACAGAGAAAATGGCATTCGAAGGAATCACCTGACTCTTTCTGCAGCACCATTCTCACACTCTCTGGCACCAGTACTTATCCTGTCAAATCCATGTAAAACTAACCCTTCTACCTACGCTCAGGGCACCAAGATCATGGACAAGAAAAGTTGAGATAGAGGAATCCAACCATTTCTACAGAGAAATACCTATAAGAATTGTTGCTCTAGACAGAAGGGTTTACAAGTCAGACTAGGTTAAAAGATTAATCACCAGTTTTAGTTACAAACTGATTTAGGTTATATTGAGATCAATCATCAAAAGGGTCCAACATCAGACAGTGAGATACCACCACACATGTAGAGGAAGGCTAAAAAATATTCTTTTAATGTGATGATTAAAAACTGGTAGAATTACAGATAACAGGAACTCTCCTACATTGCAGGTGGGAATGCATAATGTATAACCACTTTGGAAAACAGCAGGCATTGTCATATAAAATTAAACATGCCTTATGACCAAGAATTCCAAAATTAGGCACTGACCCAAGACAAATGAAAAGGTATGTTTGCCAAAAAAACCTATCTGCACATATTTATAGCATGTTGTTCAAAATAATCAAAAACTGGAAGTTACTCAAAGCACTTCATCTCGCAAATGGATAAACTATAGTGCAATCATGCAACAGAACAACACTTAACAATAAAAAGAGGTATCGACAACTACATGAATGAATTTCAAATACATTATCCTCAATAAAAGAAGCCAGACTCAAAAGTCTAGAGACTGTTATATGTCGTTGATTTGACATTCTGGAAAGGGAAAACTTAGTTATGGAGAACAGATCAGCTGTTGCCAGGGGCACTTTGGTAAGAGAACACTAATTTTTAAACTGTCTGCTGTCTTAAAAAGTATACAATACTTGGAAAGAGGCTAATGATCATAAAGTGTCCCTTCAGCAGGGTGTTGGGGGTTGTTTATGTAAAGTAGATTCTGGGAGAGCACAATATTCTATAGGTATGGACTCTTTATTGACTTTCAAGCAACTGTTTTAATGTTTTGCAAACTGCAGAAACTGACAGCAATGCAAATGATTCCTGTCCACGACAATGCAAATGAATTGTATCTGACAGGGAATATAAAACTCTGTAATCCAAATTCTCATTTAAACAGGTTTTAACTTCTTACTCATTTCCTTCTTAATTAATGAGCTAAGTAAAATTATTGACATGACCTTTTAATATTTGCATGTTGCATTTTTTTTCCTTTTTAAAAATGATACTTCAGCAGCACAGGGTGTTAAATCAATAGAAGACAATAAGTAGGAAAACAAGGCCTCAGAGGAGGAAGTGGGAGTATTGGGGAGGAATTCAGGGAAGACTGTTTAAAGGGAGCAGTCTAGCTGGGAGAGGTCCCCTTTTCACTCTTCTTTTCATTCTTCTTTTCACTTCTTCTTTTCCTCCTGGCAGGAAATGTTGACATGCTACCCAGGAATGTAATGATCATATTGGACCATGAGGTAACCCTGTGGTTTGAGGGTATGCAGCCCAAAAATGGCTCCCAAAGATGTAGCTACCTGGAACCAGTAAATGTTCTTTTGTTAGGATAAGTGTGTGTGCCAAAGAAGATATAGGTGTTTTGTTTTGTTTTTTTAATTTTTAAAGATTTATTTATTTATGCATACAAGAACTGTGATATAGGCCAGGGGTAGGGGGGGAGGGTGTGTGTGTGTGTGTGTGTGTGTGTGTGTGTGTGTGTGTGTGTAGAGAGGGGAGACAGAAGAGGTCTGCTGTGCCATGTGGGAAGCTTCCGGGCAGGGACCAAACTGGTGCTATAGTGGCTGTGGATAGCATCATAGTGCTGAGACTTAACCCCTTGTGCCACCATGGAGGCCCGAAAATAAGGGTTTTTTAGAGGAAGGAATTATTTTGATTATCCTTAGGCTCAGAATACCATTGCAAGTATCCTCACAAAAGAGAAAAGGGGGGAAATCCAAACACCCCCCAGCGAGAAGGCTATGTGACCAGATAAATACAGCAATGGAGTGATGCAGCTACAACCCAAGTACACTGGAGTCTCCAGAAACTAAAAGAGGCAAGGAAGGATCTCTGGAGGAAGTTCAACTCTGCTCTGCTAACACCTTGATTTCTGATTTCTGGTCCACAGAGAAGTGATAGAATACATGTTTGTTCTTTAAAGCCACCAAGTTTGTGGTCATTTGTTATAGTAGCCACAGGAAACTACACAGATGGTGAGAACAAGAAAGGATTCTGGTTCCCTTATGCCACCTTAAAATTCACCTACGTTCACTATGAACAACAGAGAAACATTTTTATCTTGTTTAAACAACTGTGTTTGAGATTTTTTTTATTGGAAGCCAAGCTAATACAGTAACATGCCGTGATCATGAATTACTAGCCTGACCTCACCTTGCCTGAGTTGATCAATCATCTTGGTTATTTTGTATATTTGGTAAAGTTAAGAATTAAATGAAGAGTTGAGGAAGCAGAAGCCCAAGTAAGCAGTAAAAGTATGTTACTCTAAGAAGCATGCCATCACTGGCAGAATCAAGGAGCATATCACCTAGTAGAGAATTTTTGATGTTTTAAAAATACAGCATATCTGATTGATAATTTTGTGATTCCTATTTGAAATATACAATGTTTAGCTCTAAGTGAAATACACTTAAAAAGAACAATTTTAAATTAGACTAGAAGTACAAGATCTATACATTGAATTTAAAGAATTATACAAAGTCATGTTTTTAACTTTTGACTATAAACAGTAATTTGAAATTCGTATCATCATCTATACATAAAAAAATGCTCTCAGACATCAAAAGCTCGTTTTAATGATCTCCCCTGTAGAAAGGCAGTCTCTCACTTTCAAAATGCTCACTGGAAGGAGTTCAAGATTCTCTCATCTTCAAACAAACAGGAAAAACACATTCCCGTAACTTAAGTCCAACACTGTCTACTGTTTATTCCCCCTCCCCTGCCAAGCAAGGCTAGCCATCATGCATTTCTGATTCTAGCTGAATTCTAGAACCTTCCATGTGCCCCTGCAGTCCTTCTCTCTGTTATTACTGCATATTTGTCTGCATCCCCAGCATCTCACTCTGCTGTGTTCCTGGCGTCTATACAGAGGTGGCCCTCGGCTCTGACATGCTATCTGAGTCAGGAGCAGCCTGCAATCTTGCTGCACACAGTCAGAGGGCTGGTGTGGTCGACCACACACAAGTGGCTACTAATGCTCGGTCCCAGGATAGGCTCATTTGAGAAGGAGAGCAAAGGCAGGGCCGAGTTTGGGCTTATGAGCTTGAGACAAATGTCCTTCTCTGACCTCTTTGGTGAGGCCCTCACATGTGATTTCCATTATCTGAAACACCTCTTAAAACATCAGGAAGCTAAAGAGCAGCAGTAACATGATATTGGGTGGGGGGGGGGGCTCAGCAGTTATCTCTTTTGAGTCTGAACAGGACAAATCTTGTTCACAAATGACAGAGATAACCCGTGACATCACTGACAGGAACCAGATAAATAGTCACAGGCAGAAGGCATCTCCACACTGCTCACCTACTCTGACGGAGACCTGCACAACCCTCTCAGCAGTAATGCTGCACTTTCTACCAATGTCCTGGGGTTCACAATACAAGCCTTTCCAAAGAGTTACAGTCCATTAGCATTTTCCTTATTTGTAAGAGGAACTATCATTTTACCTTTTACCTCACTCTCAAAAGATTGAGATTAACATTTAATTTAGAATTCCTAGTTCACACTGATATACAACAAAGAGTGGTTGTTTCTTGATTACAAAAACTGTTCTTATGGCTGTCACGCTAATCTCCAATTTAGCACCTGCTAACGATCACCCAGGCCAACCACAAGGTGGTATTAAATTATCCCACCAACTCTCCCACTCTCCTGTTTGAAGACTCCTCCTATGGATGTAAACATTCCAAGGAGGCAGAGAGCTGCTAATCCCAGCCCACCTCCTGTTCCCACACATCATGGGGGGCATTAGCCAGTTCCCTGGCTACTTTCCACACAGGCTTAAACATTTTAGGCATGAGTGAAAAAACATTAAAACATCCTGAAGTTATTAAAGTAAGTCCCCAACCTACCTATAGCAAAAAAAAAAAAAAAAAAAAAAAAAAAAAAAAAAAAAAAAAAAAAAAAAAAAAAAAAAAAAAAAAAAAAAAAAAAAAAAAAAAAAAAAAAAAAGAAAGAAAGAAAGAAACAAACAAACAAACAAACAAACAAAAAGGAAAATAAACAAAAAAACAGCTCCAGAAGTTCAGGGTTTCAACTTTTCATACCTCAGCTATTAAGTGATTTCAAATAATCATGAAAAAAGCTCAGCCTAAGACAGAGGCTAAAGGTTAACAATAGCAACAACAACAAAAAACTGTTGCCAAAAGAACTGTTGGGAATTTTAAACTGTTTACTTCTGATGTAAACCCTGTCATGTATAAAAGCAAAGTCAGAAGGTAGCCTTCTTTTAAGAACTTAAAATATGTTTTTTATTAAGTACTTTGGCTACTAGACAACCCTGGGGTCCTGTAAGTAGCACAGCAATCTACAGAAATTGTTCCTAGAACACACTGATAGCATTTACCACAAGGTGGTGCTGCTTCGATGCTAATTTCAGACAAATTCCAAAAGGGTACTTCTTCACCATCAAGAAAATGCTTGCATCCTTGGGGGATTAGGAGCAATGAGTCAGAAATGCATTTTCTTTAAGGTTTCTGGTAAGACACATATGGTCAACAGTCTGCACGGAGAACTGCTGAGGCAGCAATTCTGTTCTCATTTTAGCTTGGACTTAAAAGGAATTCCAACATATTCAGCCCCTGCAAAGGCTGATCAGCCTCACTTAAGAGTCAACAAGGCAGCAGGTGGGGAAGAAGGGCCAAGGTTCCCTGAATGTGTTTCCTCAGATGGGAACATGGAAATTTTATCTACCTGTGAATCAACACTGCTATAAGTAAGTAAAAAGAGATGACGATCTCATGCAGAAAAATCCCAAATTGCTCTATCTGCAATTTTTCTAAAAATCCCAAACTAAAGGTTTATTTAAAGTTTTCCCATGATTCAAATGGTAAGCTAAGAGACACCCTCACACACAGGAGAATTCCTCTTTGCGTTCCTGTTAGTTCCTTGACATCTGCCACAGCGGATTAAGGGTTGTTAATGCGCTTAAATGTTTCCCTCCAAAATTCACATTGACTTCCTAACTCCCAGTACCTCAGAATGTGACTGTATTTGGAGATAAGGCCTTTAAAGAGATAGTTTAAATGAGGCCAGTGGGAAGGCCTTATAAGAGGACATGTGGTCAGAAAGAGGGAGGAACATGTAACAGAGTAACAAAGTAAGAGGGTGGCTGTGTACAAGCTAAGGAGTGAGGGTGGCCTCAGAAGAAACCGTATCTGTGCATACCTTGTTCTTCTACTTTAAACTTCCAGTACTATGAGAAAATACATTTCTGTTTTTAAGCCTCCAAGTCTGTGGTACTTTGTTACGGCAGTTAAAACAAGGGGAAAGCAGGAAAACACTGTCCTAACTGAAAGTCATGTGAAGGACAATGGTGGGAACAAAGAGCTTGCTGGCTCTTTAAAGGTACAGCTGTGCCAGCTGTACCTTTTGAGGGGGATCTGACCTAAGGCTGTCGTTCTGGGTGTCAATGAAGTAAAGTGGAAATAACAGGGCTTTATCAGGTAGACGGGAGAGCAAATCTCAGCCAGTCCTTTAGGCAAGTTATCTAAACTCTACAGTCCCCCCATCAACTATAAGTGCGGGTACCAACCTCAGGGGTAAAAATGTTTCTAAGTGACAAGTCATGGTAAGTTCGTAGTAAGAATAAAGTTTCCAGGGCCTCCCTGGTGGCGCAGCGCTGAGTTCTACGCCTGGCCTGGGAGATTCCTACATGGCATGGCAGACCTCTCCTGCCTCGCCCGCTGCTCCCCTCAGCAGTGTGTTTCTGGTGATCTGCCTGTGCTGCTCCCCACTCTGTCTCTGGTGAATTCTCTCGCCGCCCCACACCTCTGGCCTGTACCCCAGCTTGCATGCATAAATAAATAAATCTTTAAAAATAAATAAATAAATAAATAAAGCCATTAGTGCAGCAGTTTTTTGAATCTGCAGTCATCCAGAAAACCAAGCTGGAGCCCTCAGCCGCTTCCCAACAGGTGTGTAAAGAATGAATGAAGCAATTTACAGATTTAATGCTATCCCAATAAAAATCTCAATGACATTCTTCAAAGAAATAGATCAACTACTGATGAAATTCATATGGAACCACAAAAAACCTCGCATAGCTAAAGCCCTCCTAACTAAAAAGAAAGAAAATGGAGGAATTTCACTCCCTGATTTCAAATTATACTACAGAGCCATAATAATTAAGAC
>PVIJ01015548.1:0-36049 GCA_004024925.1 Scalopus aquaticus
TAATGTCTCTTTTGCTGTACAGAAGCTTTTTATTTTGATATAATCCCATCTGTTTATATTGTCTTTCACTTCCTTTGCTTTGAGGGATGTGTCTTTCAAGATTTTGCTGAGATGTATGTCATGTAGAGTTTTGCCTATATTTTCTTCTATACATTTTATGGTTTCTGGTCTTACATCCAGGTCTTTTATCCATTTTTAGAGAGAATTTGTTGGAGTCATCCAGCTACAGTGTGAGTGCTTTGTCAAAGATATCTCAACAAAGTTGTTAATAAACGACTTATATGAAAAAAGACATTAGAAGGGAAGAGAAAGAGATTTCAGAAAGATGATCACTAAATAGGTTTAGAGACTCCAAAACACCCACAAATGTTATGCTGGAATTTTGCCACTGACATGGCAATTGGCAATAACTATTACCGTTTGAATTACTCAGATACCCCACATTTTTAACTTTAAACTAGCAGTAAAAGAATTATGTCTCTACTAACTACCATTTGTATTAACATCATAAAAATACAAAGTGAAGTCAGACAATTGATATTTTTAAATAGATGAAACCTACTTTAACATTAGAATGACATTAAAATTGTTTTAGTCACATGCAAAGTTGATATTTCTGGAAATCTCATTATTTATAAGTGGATTATAAATTCTAAAATTTTTAGGATTTATATCCTATCATTTAGAAATCTAAAATGTTATATATTTTATCATCTCCTCTTGGTCCAGTCTGTAATTTTTGAGGGAAAACTCGTTATGTGTGTCATTGTCTGTCTATGAGCAGTTGTAAGTACGTATAATGACTTTGCAAGGGTTTCAACTTTGTGGGGTTTGGGGGATGATGGTTTAGAATCTTTATCCAACAAATACCTGATAAGAATCTCATTTATATTTATACACTCCCAAATTAGTATTTGTTTTTTCTTGACAGAGGTCCAATATTTGGGGTTCATATAGTAGTAATCATTTTATTTAAAACTATGAAAAATTATAAAGCTTTGAGGACAGTTTTTTTACCTGAAATCCTACTGTTAGTGTAATCATATGCTAATGGGACACCGCTGGCCACAGAAAATCATGGTACATTATCACAGGAGAAAGCGTATCAAATGAATGATACTTAAGATAGATACAAATGTATGTAAATTTCATGACTACCCTTCAAAAATACAGCCATCAACAATCCAAATGTAGTGTAAATTGATGGCTGGCTTTCTTTGGTACCAATTTTGTAAAAGCTATATTAGAATGTATAAAAGAAAGAATCAGTATTCTGTAGTTCCTATGGTGTCAATATGCAATAATTGCCATATTATCCATACAATTTATATTCACACACAATTAGAATCTTGTTCAAAGTTATTCAGTAAAGACTAACTTTAAATTCCAAGATTTTTTTCTCATTATGAACCAATACATATATCAGTCAGAATTCTCCAGAGAAACAGAGAAACAGAACCAATAAAACCCACTGGTATATATCTTATTCCGTGTGTGTGTGTGTGTGTGTGTGTGTGTGTGTGTGTGTACACACTCTACTATATATATACAACTAACTACCATATGTATTAACAGGATAAAAACACAAAGTTAAGTGAAGTCAGACAATTGTATTTTTAAATAGATGAAATCACATCTGTATATCTCAAATGATATGCTATATATCATGATATATATGTATATATAATTGTGGAGGTTGTCAAAACTAAAATCTGTGAAGTATGCTGGCAGACTGGAAATTCAGGTAAGAGTCAATATTACGGGCACTTAGGTAGGATTTTTTGTTTTAAGGCAGAGTTGTTTCTCCCCATCTACCAGCTTTTCTGAGTTATATTTGACATATTTATCACAGTAAGTTTAATAATGCAGCTACATAGTTATTGTGTGTGTGTGTTTAGAACTTTTAAGATCTATTTTCTTGGCAATTTTCAAATACATAATACAGTATTGATAACTATAGTCACTATACTGTACACTACATTCAGAGAAGTGACATTAAAAAACTGAAAGTTGTTACCCCTTGGCCACCTTTAGCTATTTCCTCCACCTTAGCCCCTGGCAAGCACCAATCTGTTTTGTTTCTATGAGTTTGGTTTGTTACATTCCAATTTCCACTTCTGGGTATATATCTGTAGGAATGAAATTACTATTTTAGAGAGATATTTGTACCCTGTATTCATTGCAGCATTATTTACAGAGTTGCTTCCTCTTCTTCTATTAGGGAGGGGTTAAGGATCTAGGCAAGAACAGAAGGCTATTCTGGGTCAGCCTCTTGATCCAGAAAAGCACCGCCCCTCCCAGCTTTCAGGACAAAGACCAGAAGTGCTTTGTGGGAGGCTCTAGCACCACCCCATACCTTACAAGATCCTAGTAGCTCTACCCACCATCAAGTAAACACCCATAATGGCTGCAAAGCAAAGCAGACATTGGGAGAAGGAAAAATATAATGGCTTAGCAAGCCCTTGGGGAAACAATATACCAGACAGAGAAAATCAAACCCAGAACCCAGCAGCACTGAAACAGGAATTCTTCATGCTGTCAGATAAAGAATTCAAAATTGTCATAATTAAGAAAATGAAAGAACTTAACACGCAAACAATTAGAAAAAATTAGAAAAATCAGATATACAAGAAAACACAGAAAAGTAAAAGAATGCTATGAGAAACATAGTAAATGAAGAGAAGATCAAAATTGAAACTTAAATAAGAAAATAAAAGTTGCAAAAAGATTAATTGGAGGAGTTAAAAAATTCTTGGAAAAGCCATGGATGTAGAATAAATAATATGGAAGAACTAATTGATATTCTTTAAGATACAGATATGAACAGGATAAAGAAAGGAAAAAAAAGAGAGATCTAAAGGAAGAAGAATGGGGCCTCCCTGGTGGTACAGCAGTTAAGTGCTGCGCTGTGGAGCTGTCAGTAGCGGCCACAAGAGTTCGAAGCCCAGCCGGGGATATTCCCACATGGTGCAGCAGACCTCTCCTGCCTTGCCCGCTGCTCCCCTCAGCAGTGTATTTCCATTGATCTGCCTGTTCTGCTCCCCACTCTGTCCCTGGTGAACCCTCTCACTGCCCAATGCCTCTGGCCTATACCCCAGCTTGTATGCATGAATAAATAAATCTTTAAAAAAAACAAAAAGAGCAAAGGAAGAAGAATGAAGAGATACTTCAAGAATTATCTGACACTATGAGGAAGGGAAATACAAGAGTCATAGGAATCACAGGAGAAGAGCCAGACAAGGGAGATGAAAGGATATTCAAGGAAATAATTGAAGAAAACAGTTTCCCAAACTTGAAGAAGGAAATGAAACTAGACATAGAGGAAGCGAGAAAGTTGCCATACTATCATAATGAAAGGGAAACTACCGTAAGACACACAGTAAAACTTCCAAGAGTCCAAGACAAAGAAAAAATAATGAAGCTGATGAGGGGAGAGAAACAGATAACCTATAAAGGAGAACTGAATATGCTAACATCAGGCTTCTCTGAACAAACACTATGGGCAAGAAGAAAATGGAGTGACATATATAAAAACTCCAAAACAAACAAACAAACAGAAAAATGCCAGCCAAGAATATTTTAGCCTGCAAAGTTGAGGACCTCAGAAAAACAAAATCTTCAGGAACTCACTACTACTAAACCCTCATTCTAAGAAATACTACAAGGAGATTTAGGATCGAAACAGGAGTAAACATGAAGAACTGAACAAGGATTCAATAGAACCACAAAACAATGGACAAAATGGCAGTAACAGACTTCCACCTATCAACAATCACCCTAAACTTTAATGAACTTAACTTACCAATAAAAAGATGAAGAGTAGCATGTTAGGTTAGAAAACAGAATCCAACCTTCTGCTGCTTCTGTGTCCAAGGAATTCACCTATTTCAAAGATAAACATAGATTGAAAGTAAAGGGTTGAAAAATAATTCTACAAGCAAATGGCACCAAAAAAGAAAGCAGAGACAACCATATTGATATCAGATAAAATAGACTTTAATCTAAAAAAGGTGACAAGAGAAATGGACAGACACTATATAATGATCAATGGGACAATACACCAGGAAGATATAACACTCACTTGTGTTTTTTCCAAGGGTCTCTATATGTCTGTCTTCTGTGTGTCTACTTCCACGTCTCCTCCCCAGCGATACCAGAGTGCAAGTTGGGCTGCAGAAGCAAGCTCACCTAAGTCTGCATGTGTTCAGTTATACATTAAGCATGGCCACTTAAATTCATACTCAGTTCCCCTGCTCAGGAAGTCTGGTTCATGGCATCCTGGGACTCATAATTCAAGGCAACTGCTTGTTAAGTGGGAGTGCAGAAAATGGCACCCCTTCACCGTGCTGCATGTTCCCTAGGAGACTGATGTCACAGCCATTAATAATAAAAACATTTCCATTATAAACAAGATATACATATTAGATATGCAGTTTTGGGTTTTTCAGTATTTTTCTTTCAAAAACCTGAAAATTGAGTTGCATTGTTTTCTTTTTACATTTGCTTATGATGAAGTCAATCCTCATTAAAATTTTAATTTCTTTGTAGGTAATTTGATTGATCTTTGTGCCTGAGACTTATTTATATATATAAAAATATCTTTCACTGCTATATATATTAGAATTTTCACTCTATTCTTTCTACTGCATTTTCTTGCTGCCCATTTGTTTTTCTTCATATTTCACATCTCTTTAATACTATCATAATATCTAGATTAATTCTTCAAGATTAATTACCTGATATATTGGATATTTCTTCATAAATATCTAATCAATTAACTCTTCCATTGTGTTTTAATTTTAATTATTTGTAATTTCTAGAAATTCTGGTTTTCTTTTTCAAATAAACCTGTTGTCTTTGCTATCCTTTTCATTGCTTATTTTTGTTACACTTTTTATTTCCTAAAAAAATGTAAAATGTACTTAATTCTTTATGACAGTCATCCTAGTTTGCCCAATATTTTACCAATTTTTATTTTTAATTCAATTTTCTGAAAGATATCTCAGTCCTGCCCAAATGTGACAACTTGTTATTCTAATATCTCATGCCCTAACAACTCTCATTCTGCTGTTTATTTTTTTCTGCTTTTACCTTTTGATGACTTGCTTTCTAATTTTAAAAAAATAATTATGATAATTCTGTTATGTTCTTTGAATTTTACCTTGAGCTTCTATGAGGTGATTTGAGAGAGAATGAATAAAGATGTTTTCTCTAGTCACCTGGGGCTGCTAATAATTTATGACCACTTAATTTTTTAAAACAGCTTGAAATATTTTCAAATTTAGAGAAAAATTGCAATAATAACATTAGGAATTCAAATATACCCGTCACCCAGGCCACCAACTCTTAATATTTCCCCCCATTTGCTCTATTAGTCCTACTTTTGGAATAATTTGACGGTAGATTGTGTTGACTAGAAATAAATTCTCAATAATAGTTAGACAAAATGAGGATTCAAGCCCAGGAAGCAGCTTGATAGATTTTAATCTGTGAGTGTGGTTCAATTAAACATAAATTTGAATTTAGTTTACATAGGTACAAACAGTGAATCACTGATACTAAGAATATAATTATTCTTGATAGGAGGGTCTTCTAGTTCCAAGTTTTCCTCATCTAAAGATATGTTAATCATAGAGAAAGGCAATACAAGATTTAATGTTTCCCTTTCTAAGAAGGCACTGCAGAGATACAAAGCTTGGGTCCCCGTTGTTAAAACATGTTTATCTGACTCCTTGATCATGAGTGGGTCTGAAAAGCCTGGCCTTACCTTTGGGCAGAAGAATTCCTGCACAGGTTATAAGATAAAGCCTGTTCTCATTTTAAGTCTATGAAGATGGCTTTGCTCTCTTGCCAGCTAGATAGAAAATTTTATATTATGTTCACAATTGCCTTGCTACTGGGCAAAGGACCAAAACCCATCATCAGCTCAGAATCTCTTTCACTGTTTTTGGGTCCAGCCACCTGCAGTCATAAATGCAAACAAAAGGACTTTTGGTGAAGGAAAAAAAGAGAGAAAATAATAATCGAACCAACAGGGTAGAGGGAGAACTAATAGGATAGTGGGAAAAAGTCCAGTTACCACTGATGATGTGAGGTAGAGTTGCAGCTTACAGGAATCAACAGGGTGAAACAGAGGCCTGCTGCCGCTGCAGGCTCTTCCTGTGCTGGCAGGGGCTTGGGAGCTGAAGGCCCATCACCCAGCAGGCATCTGGCTTCTGCTGCAACTCTGATCTAAATGAGAGAGGGAGCCCACATACCTCACTCCCTATTAAAGGATCTCAAAATTGCCACTCAATTCTGCCCCCTTCCCAGCAGCCCCCTCACTCAGGACCTCAGGGGCTAGAGTTTGGCTCCATCATGGTTTGCACCCAGCCATAGACTCAGGGAATGCAGGGTTCAGTTGCTCTGGGTTACTGCAACAATGTTGCCCCTTAATTCATAAATAATTCAGCATCTTATTCTCCAAACAATGACATTTTCACAACCTGTTATCAAATGCCAAAAATTTACCATTGATATAATTAATGTATCTAAATTAGAGTCCATATTCATATTTTTTTTTCAGTAGTTTCAACAATGTTCTTACTAGCAGGAAATGTTTCTAATTTTGCATTTGTTTTTATGAACCTTTGAGGGGAACCATTAGTCTCCTTCAAATCTGAATAGATTTATTTTGTTAATATTTCTGAATAGTACTTGCTTGTTGAAGGTCCCTTGGTCTGGATTTGTCTGGTATATCTTTATAATTTTTTCAGGTTACCTGTTAATGCTACATACATGATGTTTTCTCTTCAGTAGAGAACCGCCTTAAAAGTATGTAAGTTCCTGTTTGTTTTGGTACCATGTAGCAGTATTCATTTTTACACAATGCAGTGTGAGGAATAGGTAGGTTGCCAATAGTGAGGGAGGAATCCTTCCCCATCACAGCTAATGCTAAGTCAAATAGGTGGGCTCTTCATCTGCGGCGGGGAGGATTTGTCATCATTGTTTTCTAATTTAACTTTTTATGATGTTCAGGACCCTTCAAAGTTCCCTGCCTTTGTGGATTTCTTCATTCTCATTTCTTATGCCCACAGGGTATCCTAACTTCCTTGTGGTTATTAAAGCTCCAAGCTCTAGTTTTCTTGAAAGTGGCAGTGCGCCGCTCCAGGACTGAGTGTTAGCTCTTGCTTCCATCTGGATCCCTGTTCTTGCATAGTTGGAGACTTCTGAGGGTTTTCTGGTCTTTTGTTTTTGTAACTGTATGTGTTTAGAGGCATATCATAATCTATGTTTAGAAGCATTCATAATCTATGTTGCATATAAGTGTTTTTTAAGGTAGTTTTCAGAATCTTTTGTCTACCATATTGCCAATACATATTAAAGACATATACTTGAGATAACTTTCAAAATCATTCATTAATTATTTCCTTATATTCTTTAATTATTAATTAATAATCTGGAAAATACTTCCTAAGGGACTTTGTCAGACACTAGGAACCCAAATTTAATCATATTCTTCATTTTCCCTCTACCTTAGTCCTTTATTTCCTCTCTTATAAATTTAACCTAGAAATGTAGTGTAGGCTGGTGCATTGCATTGTTTTATCCTGAGCATCTGAAGACAAACTGTTCTCAGCTCTCACATCACTCTGTCAGTTCCTTTCCTTATTCTTTCTTCAATAAATGTATATTGAACTATATGCCACACATTACGTTAGTTTCAAGCTAATCCTTGGCCCTGCCCTTAGGGAACTCATAGAATGATGGAGAGAGTAAATGTAAGTTTCTAGCAACAAAGATGACCTGTTGGCTTATTGCAAAAATAATAATAACACCATCATCATCATCACCAAAACAGTGATAATAATAGCAAATAGTTATATATCACTTCTATCTGCTAGGCATAGATCTATCATACATAATATCTCATTTAGTTGGCATAACAACCTTATGACTAAGGAATTATTTTATATCCGTATTTTACAGATGTGATAACTGAAGCACAGCAAATTTGGTGAAAGGAAGATGCAGGGCAACTTGTCAGGATTGGAACCAAGGCAGTTTCACTTGTGGACCTGTATTCTTTGTTTTCATGTTGAATTACACTGAGGGAGGTATATAGAGGTATACACAAGGTTCTGTGGTCTATAGGCTGCATTCATTTACATGGCTATCTTGAAGAATCTTCAGAAGATTTCTCATGTTTGTACCCCCACACATCTCATCTTTTTGCCTTGTTCCCAGCAGGTGTTAAGTTCGTGTTTGTTGAATTGAATTTTCTTAGGCTGGCTCATAGAAGTGGGATTTAAGAAGTACTGAAAGAAATAGGCATTCTGTCACCTGTGTCTACTCAACAGGCAGGGTGAGGTAGAAAGAAAGGTACCAGTGTTCTCTTTGGTTCTTTGCTTACAAAGGACTGAGCAGTTGTTTGTGCAAAGTGTTCCAGGAGACTGTTTTGGGTCACTTCTCAAAGGTCTCACCTCCTAATACCATCGTGTTTTTACATTTGAATTTTGGGACACAAACATATAGTCCATAACACTCAGAATATTTTCCAGTATACAGTTGTACATAAGAAATGTCATACTTTGTAACAGATAGAAAATGACATTATTTAAGCAAATTCTAAACTTAATAAAGCTTTCTTCTAGAACTTTATTTCCCTCATCAAAATGTTAATTTCCCTAGTGTTTACTGACAATGTTTTCTCCTTGTGTTAGTGGCCCTCCACAATTTAGATTTCATTTTTACACTAAACCCCACTTTCAGCACTTTCAGGTGTTGTTGGCACCTTGTCATATGTATGTGCCAAACTGTCTTCACCATTGTACTCTCAGGACTTAGAATACTGCCTGTCATTGAGGTGTCTATTGCACACCAACACTAGGACTGTATGGTTTCCTGTGATTCCTCTTGTCTTCTACAGAAGGCCAAAGTATTTGTAATTTCCTCTTGCTGGGACAACCTTCGCATGACTACTCTTCAAGTAAATTTTTCCAAACCTTTAAAAAATACAGGATCAAGTTTGACCTTCTTTATAAAAACTTCCTTTTCTCAACTCATTTTAACAATGTGTACAAAGAAACATGACTTCTGGGAGATGCTAAGGCATTGCTGATAAAAAAGGAAATATTTTATTAAATAGGATCCTATCTGCATACCTTTTCTACTCTAGAGACTAAGGTTCTCCAATTTGAGGCCATGTAGACAGTAGTAGTTGAAATTCCAGAGATGCCACTTTGGCTTCTGCAGCATTTAACCATTACCACAATAATGTGTATTACAAACCACTTCAAAATTTAATGGCACAAGACAAAACCACTAATTTTCTCACAGTTCTGTGAGTCATAAATGCCTGCTGGCATCAGCTGCATGCACTCATACATGGGAAGTGAGATGTGGGTTCTGTGGGTTGTTCTTTGCTAGCCTTGTGCCATGCCTGGGCCTTGGTTGGGAGAACTGGAAGAGACTTGGCTATGTAATCTGTGGGGTCTCATCCTCTAGCAAGCTATCCTGCCTCTGCCAGGATAGCTTGTGAGAAAGAGGAGGCATGTAAGTACTGGAACTGGCACACCATTTTTTGGGCACATTCTACCTACAAACGTGAGTCATAAGCCCAGTCAAGTATTAAGGTATAGGACAATACACCCCACCTCATGGTTGGCAGGGTCACTCTAGAAAAATCTGGAAAGAGGGAAGAATATAGTATTATGGCCATTTTGTTATTGACATATCACCATGATTTGATTTGATATATTTTAGTTCTTGTTCTAGTTCCTTGGGAGGTTAAAAGTCATTTGCCTTAGAACGAATACTTTCTTAGACCTTTCCAGAAAGTATGAGGCTTTAGGTTAGAAGGAATTTTTACAGCTTCTTCTGGGTTACATTGAAAATGTGGGGGTATACAAAGGACACAAAAACATTTATCCAAAAAAATACCTGCACCCCTATGTTTACTGCAGCATTGTTTACAATAGGTAAGGCTTGGAAACAACCCAAATGTCCAACAATAGATGACTGGATCAAGAAGATGTGGTATATATACACCATGGAATACTATTCAACAATCAAAAATGATAAACTAATGCCATTTGCGGCAACATGGATAGAACTAGAAGGGATTATGCTCAGTGAAATGAGTCAGAAGAACGAAAAATATCAGATGGTTTCACTTAAAGAATATAGGGAAACCAAACAAGGTATTAAGGAAAAAAATAATAAAAAAACAACACACTATACAGACAACTATAATTCAGAGACATTCCTTCAGGGGAGGGGGAAAGAGAGGGTTCAAAACTGAGGTGGGGAGAACACAAGAGACTATGGTGATGGTGCACAGGTGAATTGGGGGTGGGATTTCTAGGGGGACACCTGAGAAAAGAAAGCAAACACTAAAAATTAATGAACAAAGATGTTATATATATGTGTGTGTATATATATATATATATATATATATATATATATAAAGCTATTTAAAAATGTGGGGGTATAAAGACTGTTTTCAGGGATCATTTCTAAGGTTTGAAAATGTGGGGGTATATAGTGCAGATAGTTATTACTTAAAATATAATTTACAGGTTTCCAGTTTTTCTCCTTGATTGTAATGGTCAATAAATTTTTACAAAAGTCATATCACTGAAATAAAATTAGTCATTTCCTATCAATTTGTATGTGCTCAAAATGAATATGACAGTCAAATTCTAATTTTGACTCTAGTTTATTTGATAATCTGCAATAAATTGATGTTTACATCACGAAATGCATGCCAATCACTGGTCAACAAATTTTACAAAAGTCATGTTACTGAAATAAATTAGTAATTTCCTATCAATTTGTATGTGCTCAACATGAATATGACAGTCAGTTTCTATTTTTGGCTCCAGTTTTTTTGTAATCTGCAATAAATGGATGTTTACATCACAAAATGCATGCCAATAGTAATAGGCCTACAGTTAATACCTATAAAAAATCAAGTCATAGGGCCTCCCCGGTGGCGCAGCGGTTAGGCGCTGCGCTGTGGAGCTGTCGGCAGCGGCGACGCGAGTTCGACGCCCAGCCGGGGAGAATCCCACATGGTGCGGCAGACCTCTCCTGCCTCGCCCGCTGCTCCCCTCAGCAGTGTACTTCTGATCTGCCTGTTCTGCTCCCCACTCTGTCTCTGGTGAACTCTCTCGCCGCCCCACGCCTCTGGCCTGTACCCCAGCTTGTATGTATAAAAAAAAAAAAAATCAAGTCATAGACTACTTCTTAGATTTCTTTGCTTGTCTCTTGTACAGCTGTTCAGGAGCATCTCTGGGGAGTGTCCAGCAGTAGTCAGCCAGCACTGTAATGGACCCTTTTCCCTGGTATTTTTGTTCCACTGATGAGCTATCTTGATAAAAATGTTCGCCATGTTCATCACTAACCATACCACAGTTTTCAGGGGAGAGATCTAGATGGGAATGAAGGAAGTGGATCTTTAGAGACATATTGCAGCCAAGTTTCTGATACTGCATCAGCATGTCTTCTACTAGTTCCTTGTAGTTTTCTGCCCTAACATTTCCAAGAAAGTTTGTAGACACTAGGCAAAAAACATTCCATGTTTGTTTGACATCACCCTGCAGCAAGTTGTTGAACCGGTCATCTCAATGCAAATGGACTGTTTGGGTAGACTATTCTCGACTTTTTTTGCTTCATTATTCCTCCAGAAAGAGGAGGAACCAAGCAGAAGTAACAGTCTTTTATGTGGTTGCTTGGCTCTCTCGATACCATGGGGAATGCAAATGGCATTGATGGTCTTTTGCCATTGAATCACTGTGAAAGCTGTGTTGTACATGCAGCACAGCATATATGTGGGGCCCAATCCTTGTCTTGGTCACCAACCTTGCATCCGAAGTAAAGATGATAAGCCTTCTTCACTTGAGAAGTGATCGTGTTCTTCTGGTTGGCAAATGTCACGTCCCCACATATAGAGCAGAAATTGCCCATGCTATTAATGCACTTTCAAGGCATGACTGTTCTGTATTGTGCCTAAATGGATAAAATAATAACAGTTCTATGGAACAGTAGCTTAAACTGTCTCGCACAAAGTCTGAAATATTTCCAATGCTCAACCTTTCCGACAGGGCTTTCTATAGTGCACTGCTGTTGTCTGCTTATTTCAGCTGCCTGTCAGTAGTATTGCATTGCATCAGAAAAGGATGCAATCAACTCTGGATGATGTGTGCATGATGGTATTATGAAATGCCATGCAATATTACATAATTCTATGCTGATTTAGAATGTTGATGCAGTCCTACTGGATAACTTTACACGGTGAAACATATAAAATGAATTATATTAAATATCTTCAAAACGAGTGCTAATAAAAAATTTTCAGGGTTATATATTAATGTTCAGCACACCAAGATACTACAGATTAGGGCCTTTCTAAGTCAGTTATGATCTCACTGTTGACCAGTGTTGTCTGTGTTGAGAGATATGCAATATAGATTAATATATATATGTGTGTGTGTATGTGTGTGTGTGTGTGTGTGTGTGTGTGTGTGTGTGTGTGTGTATCTACTTGAGCACTGAAATGAGAGTACCAAGATTTGAATTCTCACTCACTTTGCTCTTTGTGGAAAGTTACAGATTTACGATACTGTGTAAATATGTAACTTTTACGTTTCAGTTTTCTCAACCTATAAAATTAAGGCAATAATGATACCAACCTCTTAGGCTTGTTTTGGGACTTCAGTAAGAGGTAAATACATAGTTCTTAAGATAGTATCTGGTATGTGGCAGTGTTCAATAATAATAGCTCTTTAATATGATCACTAACATCATATGCAACTGAAGAGTAATAGTTACTTCCCTGTGAATCCAGAATCTGTGTAATTCAAAAACATATCAGGATTTTAAATCCTAGAGGATGGCAGACTGAATCTGTATATTTAGCATCCATGTATTTAGTCCCCTTTTTTAATGGAAAAAAATCTATGGAGAAAAGAGAGCCATTATTTTGGAAACTAAGAGGCAGATGGAAAAGTGAAGGGCAAGGTTTTTTGACATTGTTATTGGCAATCCTTTCACCCAGTCAGGTGGACCAATGAAATTTTCCATCACATCATATAAGTGGGGTGCAATTTTTGTCTTTATCTAACTAGATAATTTCACTTAGCACAATGTCCTCCAGATTCACTCATGCTATGACTTATTTCTTGGCTATGACACCAAAAGCACAGTTTGCAAAAGCAAAAATAAATTAGTTGGAGTATATAAAATGTAAAATCTTTTTCACAGCAAAGGGGAAGAATCAACAGAGTAAAAAGGAAACCTGTGGAATGGCAGAACATATTTATAAGTCATTTGAAGAGTTAATATCCAAAAAATATAAGGAACTCCTCTAAATCAATACCAAAAAAACCCAACCAGGGTTAAAAGTCAGCCAAAGACTTGCAAGCAGCCAATTGGTGTATAAAAAATTATCAACATCACCAGTTATCAGGGGGATGCAAATCAAAGTAAAAATGAAATATCAACTTGCATTTATTAAAATGGTCATTATAAAAAGCAACAGAAGATAACAGGTGTTGGAAAGAATGTGGAAAGATTGTAGCCCTCACTCTCTGTTGGTGGGATTGCAAAATTGTGCAGTCACTATGAATAATATTATGAAGGTCCCTCAAAAAATTAAAAATAGAACTACCATATGATTTATCAATCTGGATATTTATCCAAACGAATTAAATGCAGGATCTTGAAGGGATATTTTCACTCCTGTATTTATTGCAGCATTATTCACACTGGTCAAAATGTAGAAACAACCTAAATGCCCACCAACAAATGAAAAAGCAAAAAAAAAAAACATTATAGTAGCAATATACATATATGTATTGCAATATGTTCTAGTATGAATGAACTTGGAGGACATTATGCTAAGTGAAATTACCTAGTCACAGAAAGAAAAATAATGCATCCCACATATATAATGTGATGGTAAATTTTATTGGTCAACTTGACTAGGCTAAGGAATGCCCAGACAACTAGTAAAACATTATTTCTGAGTGTGTGTAAGGGTGTTTCTGAAAGAGATTAACATTTGATTGAGTAGACTGGGTAAAAAGAATCTACTCTTAGCAATGTGGGCAGGGATCACCCGGTCTTTTGAGGGTGTGATGGAACAAAATGGGGAACACGGGAGTAGCTTGCTGTCTCTTTTTTAAGTTGGTACGTTGATCTTTTCCTGTCCAAAAACATTGACACTCCAGGTTTTCAGGCTTTCTAGAACTTACACCATTGTATCCTCAGGCCTCGGTTTTCAGTGCTTCCACTTTGACTGAATTATATCACCAGCTTTCCTGGTTCTACAGCCAGCCAGCAGACAGCTAATTGTGTTATTTTTCAGCCTCCATATTTGGGTGAGCCAATTCTTATAATAAATTTCCATATATATGTACACACACACACACACACACACACACACACACACACACACATGGAGATTGATTCTTTTTTTGTTTCTCTGGAGAACCCTGAGTGAAACATACGAGGTATCTAAAATAGCAGAGTAAAATAGTAGTGACTAGTTCAAAAAGGAAATGAAAAGTTGTACTCAATAAAGTTTCAGTTAATGTAAGATGAGAAGTCTAGAGATCCAGTGAACCACATTTTGCCTTTAGTTAACAACACTCTATTGCACACTTAAAAATGTGCTGAAAGGGTAGATGTCATTGTAGCGCCAGCAAGGCACAGAACAGGTTTTCTATGTCCAGGTGGATGGGTTAAGGAGAGTCCCGGAGCCCCCAGTGGCTTTTTCAGTCTTTTAATGATTTTTCGACACCATTTGTAGTGAGGCAACCAGGTGCAGGGCTTGGGGGACAGGAGGCCTAGGCCTCAGGGTATCTTTACTCTCTCTGGGCATCCTGGCATTTCTCGTGGTCTCTTCGCTGGTCTCTACTACACTTTGCCGCATGGCCCTCTGCCGCCGCCCTTATATGCTCATTCTCCAGGCCCAGGTGCTCCCACACACACATGCTCCAGGTGCCGCCATCAGGCACATGTGTAAGACACAGGTGTTGATCATATGCTAATGGTGGGAGGGCAGGAAAAAAACCTGATCACTTCCATTCATCCTACATCATATCAAATGTTCATATAATTAATGTTCAACAATTAATAACTGACTTAAGTTCCAGAAAAAGCTAAGGCCTGCAATGGAAGTGCAGAAGGTCTGGAAGCAGTCTGATTAGGAATCAGATATTTGGGCTCCTTCTGAAAGTGGCAGCCCACACAGGAGAAGCTGGTTAATAGTCTATAAGAAGTGGTGAGAAACCCAAGCAAGGGGCTGTTCTGGCCTGGATAGGAATGTGTCAAAACTGGAAGGTAAGGAAGAGACACGAAATCAGAGTCCAGGAAAAGCATATAAAACACATCCGATTATGTTACAGGAAGGAATGTGGTAGAGTATTCTGTTTCCAAGACCTTCAACATCATGTCTATAAAACACAGGGCTTAAGAGTCTGTACTTTGAAGCATAATAAGTCTCTGCTGGTCTGGGCACCTGTAGGGTAAGTGAGAGCTATCAGGTTTTTCTGTCCTACCCCCAATGATGGAACCCTGAGGCCTACACACATGCCTAATGGCTGGCACCTGGAGTGGGGTGTGGACCTGCATGAATGGGCACACCTTAGCCAGAGACGGGCTTATAGGCAACAGCAGCAGCAGCCGCAAGGGACAAGCAGAAGCAGCAGAGAACAGAGAGGAGAAGCAGAGGACTGTTCGGAGTGTAGCAGAGAGGCCAGGAGATGCCACCAGAGAGCCCAAGAAGGTGAAGATTAACCGGGGACTGGGAGGCCTGCTTGCCTCCCGGCCCCATTGCCTGCCCTGTACCTGGTTGCCTGTCTATGAGATACCGTTAAAAGGCTAAAAAGCCACTGAGGGTTCAAGAAATCCTCCTTTCCTTTAGACCCATTTGCGCCGCTCCATAGCGAAACTGTGCTCCCTGGGTTTTCCTGCCTCTACAGCACCCTACCTTACTTAGCTGTAGGATCTTAAGCTAGTGGATTGCACTCTTTGTGCCTGAGATAAAGTTGTGAAACCATATTCAAAACACCCAGAACAGAGTCCTTAGGACACAGCAGAAAAGTGTAAATAACAGCTATCTTTAGTCATCATCAGTATATACTTAAACCAGTTGGGTCTGATAATAAAGAATGCATTAATATATTCAAGGGCCTCCCTTGTGGCGCAGCAGTTAAGCACTGCACTGTGGAGCTGTCGGCAGCAGCGACGCAAGTTTGACGCCCGGCCAAGGCGATTCCCACATGGTACGGCAGACCTCTCCTGCCTCGCCCGCTGCTCCCCTCAGCAGTGTATTTCCGTTGATCTGCCTGTTCTGCTCCCCACTCTGTCTCTGGTGAACCCTCTCGCTGCCCCATGCCTCTGGCCTGTACCCCAGCTTGTATGCATGAATAAATAAATCTTCAAAAATAAATAAATAAAATAAAATCCTCGAAAGAGCAATGAATCATTAAAAAAATAATATATATATTCAAAGTTTAAATGCCAGTTTTCTCATCTGTAAATAGGGATCATATTGATATTTATTTTGGAAGGTGAAAGTATTAAATGAACAAATATATGTAGTGTTCACTTTACTTAAAAATAAACATTGATTATAGTGACAGTACTATTATTTAAATGACTGAGTCATGTTTTGAGGTATTGTAGGGACAGGATGGCACCCGGAGCAGGTTCTCTATGGAGCTGCTCAGACGGGTCAAAAGGAAAGGAGGTCTGGTGCTTTTTTAGGCTTTTAATTATTTTTCTGCAGAGAGGCAACCAGGTATAGGGCAGGCAAGGGGGGTTATGGGGCTGGCAGGCTGGTAGGCCTCCCAACCCCCAGCAAATCTTCATTCTCTCAGGCGTTCAGGCATTCTCTTGTGGTCTCTGTGGCACCCCTAACAGTCCTTTGCTCCACGCTCTGTTCTTTGCTGCCTCTGCTACTGCTTCTACCACTTCTGCTTCTGTTGCTCTCCTCTGTGACACTGCCCTTCTAAGCCCAGTCTCTGGCCCAGGTGCGCCCACTCATGCAGGCCCACACCCTACTCCAGGTGTCCGCCATCAGGCATGCGTATAGGCCAGCAGGGGTCTACCATTGATGGGAGGGTGGAAAAACCTGATCACTGTTCCATTTACCCTACAGGTGTTTATTTTTTTCAACCTTTCAGTTGCCGGTCAGTTGAACATTCTGGCCACTTTTGGGTGCTCTTTTTGCCACGGATCTATCTGCCATTTGTAGCTTCTCTGTTAGCCGAATTATCCAAGTTCCTTTTAGACAGTATGAAAAATTTCTTTTAGAGTCATACATGTTTTTTAGTAGAGGTAGTTTATTATTGTATAAATTCTGTGACTGGATATAGGGAAAATGGAGTTAAAATAGGCTATTTTCCACCTTTCTGCTGATAGCTTCTATGGCTACCGCCTGTGGTCTTACACTCCTCATAGGTGGCGGATGCCCAGGGCCGAGGGGTGTGTGCACAGGGCACACTTGCCTATGATTATGGACACCTGAGCCCAGAGAGCAGGAGCATGTGTGTGTGTAAATGCAGACACCTGGGCCTAGATGGGACTCGAAAGGGGCTCGTGTGTGGTGGGTGGCGTCACTCTGAGGGTAGTGAGCTCAGCTGCTGTTTCCTTGCCTGCTGGTTTGGTCTCTGATTCAGCATTAAAGGCCTATAAAATGATACCGAGGGCTCCAAAATTCTTTTTGTCTGCAAGAATCGGCAATGAACCTACCTGGCCTGGGATGGCTGCACAACATTGTAATGCATTGAATCTGAAATATAAACATAGAAAGAAAAGCACTATTTTTTTTAAAAGATAATCTCACCAATTAACTATGATTTTTTTTTTTTTGGTGTAATGCATCTAGGAAGTTTATTTATTATCTAGCTATCTATCTCTATCAGTCATGTGAGTTTGAGGAGAGGACTGTGAAGATTTTTTCCTATGGCAATAACCATATTATGGGAATATTCCTCTATTCGAAGTATTTCTAATGCCTGCAGAGAGGGGCCATACTTTATTGTATTTTCTGTTGACAGTGATTAAATCTTTTTTCTCCTTTAATGTATGCTTTGTGATTTTTTGTTGTAAATTGGACAATTTGTATAATCTCATAGTGGCACCATAGTGGAAACTACATTTTTTTGTTTTGATCAGGCCCTTGACATGAGAGTTTGAGACCATCAGGTGAGCTGGGTTTGGGCTTTTCTGTTGTTATAGTTTCCACAGGGGTGGGGCCGTGGGGGAGCCCTTGATTTGTGTGAAGTAGTTCCTGCTCATACAGGCCCAGTCAGCTGATTGTTGGGGCTTGGCTTTCTCAGCATTCTTGTCCTTCCCTATGTCCTACTCCCATAGCAACCAAACCACTTGGCATCTGTGGGAGTCTTGAATGGAAAAGGGTTCCCTGCTCCTCCCTCAACAACTGACACCTGCTTTGTATAGGCGCAAGATCCTGGGATTGACAAGGCTTCCTACCCTCCCCCCAGAGGCAGCACTTTTGCTCAGCCTGTGCCTCACAAGTGGTAACCTGGGAATAGGGATATTTCTTACATCTTCTCCAGTGACCTCAGCCAGTGAGAGGTCTGGGAAATTAATAGAATTTCGTGTGCCCAGTGAGGGGATCTCTCTTTCCTTCTGCTGCATTCTCTATCTTCGTGAAATTGCAGGAGAAGCTGCTGGAAAAGAGTTTAAGATTACCTTGTTTCAGGGACTTTCAAATGTGTTGAATTGTCACATTTTCCCACACCTGGTTTTTAAAAAATCAGTTAATTTCAGCTACTTTCTCCTTCCTGACTTGTGAGGTGGCTTCTCCTCTGCCTGTGCTATCAAAGAGGTATCCATTCATGTCCCCACTCTCTGGGGGGGTTTTGTTACCCGAGAATCCAGTTCATTTGTTTGCATTGCAACTTTAGGTCTCTGATAGAATCAAGAGAAGTCATGACTTAGAGACCTTTTGTGCAGTTTCAACCTCCTAAGCAGATGCAATCTGCCATATTTAATGTTGGAGAGAGGCTTTCTGAAGGACATGTATGTTGTCCCTGTTTTTTTGCTACTGTGAATGAAACTGTGAGGATCATTTATTTATGTACACAATTCTTTACTGTTTTGCTAGTTTTTCCCAAGTATAAATCTTCAAGTTGGAATTGCCTTGAGCTTCATTAAGTCTCTTGAAACTTACTACCTCATTGCATCTCAGTGTGGTTGCCCGCTAACTCACATGAGCTGTGTCTGAGAGATAAGTGTGCTTGGACTTGTTCTCATGCCAGTTATTATTATTAAAAATATTTGTAAGCATGACAGGTAACAACGATAAAGATCTAACTATGCTAAAATTTGTATTTCGTTGATTTCTAGCAAGGTAGAATATTTCATAAAACTTGCTCATTAGTTTTCTTTCTGTGCTTTCTATTGCTTAGTTTGTCATTGTGTGTGATTCCTTGTTTCATTAATCCCAAGTAGCAATTGTAGTAGAGCTGTCATGAATTTCACATTTGGAGAAATGTGGTTTGAAAAAAATAAGAAAAGGTGCCTCCCTGGTGATGCAGTGGGTTAAGTCACAGCACTATGAAGCTATCCAGTATCACTTCAGTATGAGTTCGATCCCTGGCCAGAGAGCTTCCCACATGGTGCAGCAGACCTCTCCTGCCTCACCCGCTGCTCCCCTCAGCAGTGTACTTCAGTAGATTCTCCTGTTCTGCTCCCCACTCTGTCTCTGGTGACTCCTCTCACCACCCCAAACCTCTGGCCTACGTCCCAGCTCTTGTATGCATAAATAAATAAATCTTTAAAAAATAAACAACTAAGAAGAGCATCACATATCTAATCTGCTCTAAAACTGTATCATATACCCTTCAGGGATGTGTGAGATGGCTACTTTGAGCCTGGCCTCTGGGGGAATGTGCTGCGGACTCTATGGATTAAGCTGTCTGCTCTACTTCTTTCCATCTGTAAGATTCTTTTCAAAGGACCCCAAGCCAGAGCTGATCACCAGTGTGTGTCTACCTATTGGATGGTCTCTCTTCAGTTTACAGGGAATAAAAAAAACAACACTTCTCTTATCCTAATTCAGATAAACAGACTTCAAATACAACTTGCTCAGTGTCCTTCGGCCTCCATCTGACAACAACGTCCTGGGTTCCTTCACTCCTAAAACAAGGCTGGGTTTGTTCTAAATAATTCTACCATGTTTTTAATATCTTTCCTTTGGATGTTGATGCCTAGCTATGTGAATAAGAAGTACAAACAATTCTAAAAAGCAATATCCACATGGTATAAAATGTTGGTTATGACAATATTCTGAATAGTGTACTTTTATTGCAGTAATTTTTCCTCATTTATACTGTGAGTGGTGAACTGGAACCTAGGAAAAGCTAAGAAGCCTGAAGAATAACTTTCATCCAGAGAGTGCATATAAATGATTATTGTTATTGTTTACTACCTCCTGTTCTTTTTTGAGAAATCACTGTCATCCATTTCTTCACTTTTCATATTTATATTCACATTTCATTTACTTTCTATATGATTCATAAGTCTCAAATTTAAAATGTCGTTAATAAAATAATACATAATACATCATGGAATTCTATTATAATGATATAAGATATGAAAGAACAATAGTTTCATTATAATATTAGTCGCAAAATTACAACATATATTGAGATCATATCAAGCATAAAAATACAAGCTGATGGGAAAACTAGTCTCATTTTTAAAAATATGTACATTCCAGAAATTTTAAAACAGAAACTTTTTTGGTGACTACTACTTTGATAATCTAAATCCTTTCTAAACTAAGAACCATTTTACAAATATCACAGGAACTCAAGAACATAACACATTCTGTGTGGGTGATTGCATATTTCTTCTGCTTTTTTTGCATTGAAATTATTAATGAAATGTTAAGCTAATGCTTTTGCATTCAAGTTCTTTAGAGGTTTATTTTTAAATGAGAAGGTGGGAAGAACAGAGTCTGTATATTGCTATCCACCTCTGCAGCAATGGAGCAGCATGAAACGGCAGCTACATAACAAGTATAGCCTTTTAAAGACCTATAGTCAGTGGAATAATTATGTAACTCAAAATGGGCCAGGACTCTCAAATTTCATGAAAAGTGCCGTGTCCCAAATTCTTGCATCATGCATGTTTTTTCCTATGTCCCCCTAAAAACTTCGTATGACTTAATCACCCGTGGTATTGTTGTAAGAACATAAACTTCAAAGCAGAACCTCATTGCAAACTCATCAGTGTGTGCATTTAAAATTAACATTTATTGATTCCTGTCAAGGGTCTCTTGTGGAAAAAATGAAACTGCTAATGAGGAAAAAATATTCCTACAGAATGATTTTCCTTAAGTATTGCATATCTGGAACATTTGAAATAGTGTAAATTTATGTGAAGATTTTTCAGTTTTCCTTCCCGGATTAAGAATTGTGTGGCTGATCCTTTGGAATCATAAATGAAAATGTTCTAAGTATCAGATTTTACAGGTTACTCACTCTACAAAGTACATTTAAAGTCATAACATACTACAATATTGTTAACTTTTATATTTCTGCGAGAGTTAAGACTACATTTTGCTCAAAACAAAAGAAGGGAAACTTTGGGG
Source organism: Scalopus aquaticus (assembly GCA_004024925.1). Lineage (NCBI taxonomy): Eukaryota > Metazoa > Chordata > Mammalia > Eulipotyphla > Talpidae > Scalopus > Scalopus aquaticus. The sequence goes on from PVIJ01015548.1 coordinate 21,617, forward strand.
ATGAAATTAATTAAAGAACATGGATCAGGAACTAGCTCTTTAGTAATTTCTCAGAACTAACATGGGCTTACTGGGGACTGAGGATTTGCTTCAGGACCAAGACATGGCACTTTTTTTTTTTTTGAGAATTGTAAATATGGCTATTTCACGTGAAGATTGTATTCAATAAATTTGTATTCAATTGGTTTTGTTCAGTTCCTTTGAAATACTGACCATTCCTGTCACTATGGAGACTGCAGTACTTATCTGCAGTGGATAGCTAATTGGCAAAGAAGAATTCTTTTTGATAGGCAGCAAAATGAACCTCATTAGTGTCTGCCATGCCTGCACAAAAGACACATATGGAATGTCATCTCTCATTCAAGTGAAACCATTAGGTAAAAGGTGCTTTGTCCATCTCATTGCATTTTCTAACTACATGTCTGCATGTGAAACTCTTCATCACCAACGTTTACCTTTAATATAAAGAACAATGACACTTAGAAGGGGGGTGGTAATGTTCATGGTCATTTGTGTCTCTGTCAACACAGTCACTATGTGCAAATTATTCTTGGCAAATATAAATGAGGTGACTGCTGCCAGTCTGAATTCTATCCAGAAGACCGCATGGTAGAAAAAAAAAGTGTAATATTAGGAGGACATGCCTTTTATCTCGGGTGCCTCATGAGTGTCCAGAGCATTCTTTCAGGCACTGCTTATATTCCCTTCTATAAGAAAAGAAAGTGTGATTCAAAGAATTTTAGTAATTTTCCCACGTAAGTGATAGCAGAATAGACCTTGAGGTCTATATGTAGACAGGGCAGACCAAATATCAGCTAGATCATACCTTTTGCCTGATAGAAAAACTACAGGAATACCTATTTTTTTGAGTATTCTATTTCTTTCCCCAGTGCTTAATATCTTTCCTTATTATTTTTGGTCTATTGTTTCTTCACAGTTTCTACATGAATACACTTAAAATGAGTTAGCTTCTCCCCTAACAGTTAATAAGAATTGGATCATATAGAAATCTGGTCCCTTAGACTAGCAGGAATTCAATTATATTAACATAGTTACACTTGTTATTAGATGCTATGGAATGAATTGTGTCCCTCCAACTTTCATGTGCTGAAACCCCAAACCCCAGTGTCTGAGGATATAAATGTATTTGGAGATAAGGTCTTATGGAGGTGATTAAATTAAAATGAGGTCACTAGGGTGGGCTCCTACTCTAATATGGATAGTCTGCTTAAAGGGAAGAGACACAAAGGATCCATGCACAGAGAGGAATTATCATGTGAGGATACAATGAGAAGGCAGCTGTTTGCAAGACCTCCTTGGAGAGAAACCAACCCCACTAGCACCTTGAACTTGGGCTTCCAGAATTCATCTGCCTGTTCTGCTCCCCACTCTGTCTCTGGTGAATCCCTCTCACCACCCCACACCTCTGGCCTACACCCCAGCTTGTATGCATAAATAAACAAATCTTTAAAAAAATTAATCTGGCTAGGCTTATGGTACGTTCTTCCAAGTAAATAAAGCTTTCACCTATGCATATGAAATTAAAGTAGAAATAGGAGTAATATTATCTCAGACTTTGTCAACACATATAAACAATTTGATAGAGTCTAGTTTCAAATGGTATATTCAAAATATCCTATGGAAACATGAAATTGACTAGAATGAAATATCCATGTTAGACCAGTTTGTTGTCTTTAGCACCAATGTTTCCCAATAATGTACACAGATGACCCAAGAATTTTGTGAAACTGCAGTTGCTGATTCAGAAATGCTGGTCTGTGGCTTCCACAAAGCTCCATATCACGATCATTTCAATGATAACAATGGCAGAGCTTTTATTAGCCAATTATATTATCTCTAATTCTCATCAGAATGCCATAAGATTATTTGTATTATTATTCTAATTTTTGATATAAAGAAACCAAGATTGAGAACAAGTTCAGTTGCTTAGTGATAGTCTCACAACTGGAAAATGGTAGGACTGGAATGCAAACCCATGTTTTCTGACTCCAAATCTTTTACTATCTGCTCATTCTCTGTGCAGCATTGCTTCCAGTTAAACAGTTAAAAAGTAGGGCATGAGGTTTATATTTGTAAGATTAGTACTGTAAGATATCAAAGTAGTTACTTTTAAAAAATGCTTTGCTACTTGGAAGTTAATCCATTTTTGAAGTATTTTGTGGAGTTCATTATTTAACTTTTAATATTCTTGTTTTTACCTTGTCTAAAAATATCACAAGCATGTCAGTAACCTTACATATCCTGGTATTCATTATAAATGTTATAACTAAGCAATTCATTTGAACAAAATCGGTATGTAGATACAGATTACACATGCTTCTCTGTCAAACCTAAAAAAAAGCAAAGGAAAAAATGTATCTGGAAATTGAAAGTGAGCATTAGTGTGCCGTGCTCACTAAAGGGTAATCCATATTAGCACTAGTGACTTTTAACTGCTCCATCACTCATGATCCACAGATTGAAGCCAGATTAAGAAAAAAAAAATTTCATGAGCGTCCCCCAAAAGATTTCACCTATAGATGTAGATAATGAGAGTTACCATGGATACTGTATAATTATATCACCTGAATAGAATCTAAGGGAATTGGAAAACAAGAGACAAAGAAATAAGCTTAATTATTCATTTTTTGAAAAATCTCTACAGGCAATTTAACAGTAAAATAGGATGACTAAGGAACACATACATTTCATGCCCATATGCCACAGAAATAACTAATTAGGCACAATGTGCCAGTACTAATTACAGAAATGATTGCTGGAAGAAGGAAGGCTGAATATAGAGTAGCTGGCAACTTGATGGTCCTCTTGCTCTGTCGAGAGTGCTGAATGTTGCAACGGGCTGATTGGTTGTTTTCTTTTTTGCATGAGAATTGGATTGTAACTGGTTTAAATTTTTTTTCTGATAACTTCCTGATTACTGAAGAGGATGCTGAAGCAAAGACAGCAGGGTAAAAACCTCTGAGGATGGAGAAAAGAGGAAAAACAAAGCGACTTAGTAATTCTTGCTCAGGGTTTCAGATCCTGTGTGCTTCCTTAGCTCAGATGTAAGAACTCTCAATCCCCAGAGTATAGGGTGGCATGAACAATGGGACTAACAGTTAAGCTGGTTTACTTGCAAATTCTACCAACCAATGCACCTCTCTTTCAATCTCCCCCAAACTGCCTGAAATTCCACCAAGAAATTATTTTAAGATAATGAGATGCCTTTGAAGACCGAAGTTGTCAAGAGAAGCTGTAGTAGTCACACTTTAGGCGGGACTGAAATAGTTGTGAATGAAGCTGGGACAGCCAGGAGACAGAGTGTGTGTGTGTGTGTGTGTGTGTGTGTGTGTGTGTGTGTGTGTGTGTGTGCGCGCGCACGCGCGCGCAAGCGCGTTTGCACGGCACAGGCACATGCACATGCACACACGTGCTGGTGGAGGCAAGGGTCCTCAGACAGCCAGAGGGTTCAAGGAGACAGGTAGAGATCCCTTTGGATTTCTCCTTCTATTATTCCTCACACTCAATTCGTCTATAAGACCAATTACTTTTACTAACTTAGGGTTTCTTCACCCACTTCCTCAGTTTAAGATTTTAAGCCCTTGATGTCTTCATTTTGGAATTATACCACAAGTTGGGTTTTAGATATGATCTGCCATTACAGTTCATTACATTTGGGTGAATCGCTGTACCCATCTAGACCTTAATTTTTAAATTTGTTAGACAAACGGAATGACTAGTTTGGATTATTGAATGCCTTCCAGCTGCAATACTTTCGCATCATCATTGCCCATGAATGGCCTTCCTGCCGCATCTCCTTTCCTATTTACCTTACGGATCTGATGGCATCACTCTCTTGTTGAAAAGCTTTAGGGTTTAACTTTGTTCGGAAGCCATTCAAAACCCCCTCATGGGGGGCCCTCTTTGGTGGCGCCAAAGGTTAAGCACAGCGCTTTGGAGCTGTCGGCAGCTGTGGAGAGAGTTTGATGCCAGCCAGGAGATTCCCACATGGCGCAGCAGACCTCTCCTGCCTCACCTGCTGCTCCCCTCAGCAGTGTATATTTCAGTTGATCTGCCTTTTCTGCTCCCCACTCTGTCTCTGGTGAAACCTCCCACTGGCCTACACCCTAACTTGTATGCAAAAATAAAATAAATCTTTTGGGCCTCCCTGGTGGCGTGGCAGTTGGGCGCTGCGCTGTGGAGCTGTCAGCAGCCCGCAATGCGGGTTCGTCGCCCAGCCCAGGAGAATCCCACATGGTGCAGCAGACCTCTCCTGCCTCGCCCGCTGCTCCCCTCAGCAGTGTATTTCTGATCTGCCTGTTCTGCTCACCGCTCTGTCTCTGGTGAACCCTCTTGCTGCCCCATGCCTCTGGCCTGTACCCCAGCTTGTATTAATAAATCTTTAAAAAAAAATAAATAACTCTTTTTAAAAAACCCTCATGAACTGAGGACAAAGTGGCATTTTAGTGTCACCGTTCACCACTTATGTCCAAAGCACTCCAAGTTCTAAGCTGCTGCGGCCTGGCTCGCTCGAGTTGCCTGAAGGTGCAGCATGGAGCTAGGACCTTCAAGGAAGAGTTCCTTATTAGGTAGCCAAGAGGCGACATCTCTTCCCGTAACTACTTTAACTCACAAATATTTTCTAAGTTAGACCTATACCTTTCTTAAGATATGCCTGCAGACATAACCTCTCCATTGCCTAAGACCCCATGATTGGGTCCAGGTGCCGAGCTGCTCCTTTGGTAAGTACCTTCTTTCCTGATCACAGGTTGGTGTCCTGTACAAAAACATTTACTCCCCCTCCCCTTGCATTCCCCTGCCTGCTTCTAGGAATCAGCATAAGATGTCTTCTGTGATTAACCACTCCAGGGAGTTGGAATAAGATGGTTCCTTTGATCAAATTCTGGTTTCCAGGCAAAAAGGACATTACGCTATCACTTTTTAGGCTCCAGGCTCAGGGCAAAGGTTAATCATTATGTTTATACCTCATGCCTTAGAAAATTTACCTTAAGCAAAAAAATATTTTCTCCAGAAACCTCCTGATTGTAATCAAAATGTAATCGATCATGTGCCTAACAGAAATATGTATCCTGTTATTTTTACCTCATTTTTATAGTCAATCATTATCTTTAGAAACTATGCCTGCTAGCCAATTTTATGGTATAAAAAATCCCACTATTGGGGCAATAAACAGAGCAGCCTGATCACTCCTTGTTGTTCGTGCTGTCTCTCACTCCCCTTCCCCTTCCCTTCTGTCGCCAAAGCCTTCTCCACCACCCTTGGAACCGACAATAACTTTGCTCGGAGCTGGCCTCCGACACTAAGCGTTTCACTATTTCCAAACATAATTCCAGGGTTCGTGTATTCATGCTCCACTCATAGCTAATTTGGAATGAAATGCTCCTTCATCCATGTGTGGTGATCAAGCTCAACTAATCTATCATGATGCAGTTATGATCAAGCATCCCCAGCAGTTCCTTCTCACTCCAGTTGGGGGAAATTGCCACCTATTCTGAAAACTTACGTACATCTTTATTTTGCATCATCTACAACTGATTATAAACTTCTTGAGGGCCTCCCTGGTGGCGCAGTAGTTTAAGTCTCAGCACTATGAAGCTATCAGCAGTCACTGCGGCATGAGTTCGATCCCCGGCCAGGGAGATTCCCACATGGTGCAGCAGACCTCTCCTGTCTCTCCTGCTGCTCCCCTTAGCAGTATATTTTAGTCAGAGTACCTGTTCTGCTCCTCACTCTGTCTCTGGTGAATCCTCTCACCACCCCACGCATCTGGCCTACACCCCAGTTCTTGTATGCATAAATAAATAAATCTTGGGCCTCCCTGGTGGCACAGCGGTTGAGCACTGCACTGTGGAGCTGTTGGCAGCGCGTGTTGCGAGTTCGACGCCCGGCCGGGGAGAATCCCACATGGTGCAGCAGACCTCTCCTGCCTCGCCCTCTGCTCCCCTCAGCAGTGTATTTCTGATCTGCCTGTTCTGCTCCCCGCTGTGTCTCTAGTGAGCCCTCTCGCTGCCCCACGCCTCCGGCTTCTACCCCAGCTTGTATGTATAAATACATAAATCTTTAAAAAAATATAATAAATAAATAAATCTTAAACAAATGATAAACTTCTTGACCATAGAAACCTATTTACCCAATCTCAATTTTCAACAGCATTTGGAAACAAAGCTTGTTTATCAGGTTTGACATCTCTAGATTGTTAAATCCTGTAAAGTGGTGAGGTTTCATTCATAACTCAAGCCAAATGCATATAACCACAATATGCATTTATTTGGGGACTCTGTATCATAATGATATAAGCATACAATAAAATTGGCAGCATAAAAGGGGAAGATAACAAACCCCTTGGCAAAGTTGGGGAGGTTGGCCATGCAGAGGGGGCACGACCCATTCATGTCTGCAGAGTTTCTGGGAATCTGTCCATCTGAAGGAGGGGATACCACTTCTTGGGGGAGGGCCCTAGCACCAATCATTAAACTCTGGGAAAGGTGTCAGGATCACAAGCATGGAAGCTATCAGTGTTTCCAATTGCCCCAACTTTGCTGCCTATTTTTATGACACTTTTCAGTGTCATTTTATCAGGATTGCCTGTCAATTTTGATTTAGGTGGCATCTCTCAACACAGCCAGGTTTATATGTCCTCGCTTCTCACAAAGCTGTTTATCAGTCTTTGTAATCAAGTGGTTGCTTTGTGTGTGTGTGTGTATGTGTGTATGTGTGTGTGTAGAAAAACTGGGGTGTAGGCCAGAGGCGTGGGGGATGAGGGGATTCATCAGAGTCAGAGTGAAGAGCAAAACAGGTAGAATTACTGAAATACACTGCTGAGGGGAGAAGCGGGCAAGACATGAGAGGTCTGCTGTGCCCATGTGGGAAGCTCCCTGGCCAGGGATCAAACTCAGGCCATAGTGGTGATATCACTGAGACTTGACCCCTAGGCCACCAGGGAGGCCCCCAGGTTGCCTTTCATTTGTCACAATTGCTCCCAACTTTTCATCAGTCGGACTCATTACAGTACAGGACAGCTCAATACATAAAGCATCTTGATCAGTCGGGATCATTGTATTATCAGTTATTAGTATATATGGCAGAGTCTTGCTCAGCAAAAAGGGTTGAACCAAAGAAGAAATACTTCATATCTGTTTGCCTCTGGCCTGACATTCTGTGTTAATGTGAACTTGAAGGACATATTATAAATATCCATTTTGATTTTCTTGATGTTGACCCTAGAGATTAGAGGTTTACCCAAATAGCTAGGCTTTCCCTTCTCTCTCTCTCTCTGCACACACACACACGCACACACACACACACCATTAATGTATTCTTTCAAATTCAGCATTTATCTTTAAATAGATATTTTACATAACAAATATCTTAGACTTATCCTCATCATGCAAAAACACATTCCACTTTATTTATTCTAAATATTTATTTTTCCCAATTTTAAATCATAGGACCCATAATTCCAGCATCCCCCGTCACAAACCTCTTGACCATAGAGATTTTACTTATAAGCTTCTCTGCCTCCATTGTTTCCCCAGTGCTGAGTTTCTCATCTGGACATGGAATGATCTTTCTTCTTCTTCTTTTTTTTATTTAAAGATTTATTTATTTATTCATACAAGCTGAGGTGTAGGCCAGAGGTGTGGGAGGGTGAGCGGATTCACTAGAGACAGAACAGGGAGCAGAACAGGCAGATTAACTGAAACACACTGCTGAGGGGAGCAGCGGGAGAGACAGGCGAGGTCTGCTGCGCCATGTGGGAATCTCTCTGGCAGGGATTGAACTCTTGCTGCAGTGTCCACTGATAGTTTCATAGGCTGAGACAATCTGTTGCACTACCAGGGAGGCCCCTCCTTCTTCTTGACCATTTCCTTTTCCTTTTTCTGATTCTTTTCTACTTTTCTAGCTCCATCTGTATCTTGCCTGAGAGTTGACATAGGTGTATTTTTTTTTACAAGATACCCATTCACAATTATGAAACCTCCTTGTTGCATTGTTGTCAGGGGTCACTAGAACCACTTTGGGTAAATGTCTGCTGAACATCCTGTAAGAATGACAAGATGTTGAATAAACATTTCGGAGAGAAACAAAAATGCCCAGTCTTCAGGAGATCCAGTCAGTCCATCAGTAAGTACTCCATGTGATACAACAGTAAACAGCTTGAGAGCTGGCAGCACAGCTGTCTGTAGTGGATGCCAAGGAAACAGATGGTGGTAATGCAGGAAGAATGCTTTATATCACTTGGCATTAGGCTCTTTTGATTATGCGCCGAAAATGGAGAAGGAATTGACAGGCACTAGGGTGACTAAGGCTTTACCGACACCACTTGTCAGCTGGAATATTTTAAACACACATTGATGAAAAACTCGTTGGACTCATTCTACTTTATCCCAAGTTTTCAAAGTTTTTCATATAAAAAAAAATTGCCCTGGTGATGGATGGATGTACTAAAATCTTAAAGCAAGTACGGCTAGAGATGACTCAAGATCATTTCCAAGATCACACTTGGTGAAGCAGAGATTAGAGTGTCCTTCTTTCTTTCAGTGTCTTTCATTCTGAAACATTCATGGAGACAGGCTCATTACAGCCTGATGCAATGACATCACATACTCCTTCTGTGCTTGTTATTACCATGCCCTGTGTTTTTAAAGAATAAACCATGCAGAAGAGTGTAGCAGTTGAGTTAGCAGATGTTAAGAGAGGGAGGTTTGTTGTTTAGGGTTTAAAAGCTTGTCTGTGATCACTTCCAATATGATCTATCAGATACTATTTCAAAGTATCTGAGTTACTCAGTCATCTCTGCCATTAGCTGAGTTGCAGAAGGAAGCAGGTGCTATTATAAGGAGGATATTTCTCAGTGAAATACTTGCCAGCAGACCAAAGTGTTCTGCACCTTAAAACCACCTATGTGGGATATAGTATGTGCATACAATTGACTCTTGAACTTTATAACTGCAGAATTGAGGCAAAAATAATTTTCATTTTGCATGGTTTTGTATGCTAAGATTCCTAATCTTTCATGACTTTATAATGATACTGAAAATGGCAAGACTGTATTTTTTTAAGTGTATCATTTTTGTAATTGAGACAACACTGGTTTAGACAGTGTGTGTGATTTAAGGACATCGATTCACACCTCTTCAAATGTAGGTCATCCTGCCATACCCACCACCAGAGTACCCATAATCCTCCACTGCAGTCCCTCTCCCCTCCCCTCTTCACACCCACACCCCTGCCTCCCCTTGGGTAGGCTAAGTTCTGCAGTCAGATTACAAGGGTTTGTTTTGGTTTAGTTTTGTCTGTTTCTTTGCTTTGTTTCTTTATATTATTGCTATTAAATCTGGAACAATTTTAGGTAAGGACAGAGTAATGGTAGTTGTGCTAGTTTTATTTATCTCTCAGTTCCAAATCTCACCCTCTTCTACTCTTCTGGATTGGACTGAGATTGGGTCTCTGCAAACTGTCTCTCAGACTCTTACTTGCTGACTTTGGGTCACTTTCTGGTAACAGATGACACTAGGGGGAAATTGGAAGTGGAAGGAGTGGAGAATGGATGGATTTTCCTGTTCCTCTCAGCATCTCTGTAGCAGTGGCAGTAGACTCTCACAGCTATTCGATTTGTGTGCTACCAGGAGGACCTTATTGGACAGGTGTTGTCTCTCAAAGTCTTTCCCTCAGAAGAGCTGGTACAATTACTGTGGTCTGGGCAAAAGCACCATAGAGTCCTCCTATGGGCTGCCAAGTTCTTGCAACCTTGTCTACTACTTTTTGGTGCCCCAGCTCTCTTAATACCCAGTAACTGATTCATCTGTGAAACAGCCACATCCCCGAGGGACCCTGAATGGCAAAGGACAAAGGGACTTGGAACAGGATTTCACAAGAACATCCAATCAGCTGCTCTTGGCTCACTCTTAAGGAGGCCTGACTACCTAGCTGTGGGAGTTGTTCCTTAATGGATGTGAAGAGCTCTCTGTGGCTGGAAGCATTTCACAAGAATATCAGAAATGCTGTAGAAAAAAATAGATGTTTTTCCTGTAAGACTGGCAAGGATTTAAAATATTGGCAACTTACAGTGTGGAGATGAACACACACATATTGCTGGGGTATAAGTGGGTGCAGCTTTCATGAGAAGAGATTTGACAAGCTATTCAATGACCACTGCATTCTAGAAAGTGGTACAAAATAAATGTGACATGACTCTATCACATGTCATGGATATTATTTCTTAACAGTGATAAACACTAATAAGACAAACAACCAGGTTAAGGTCCTGGAGTGTGGAGGGTGGCATTTTCAGTGGAGAGGGTGAGGAAAGTCCTTCTGGAGCAGCTACGCTTGAGCAGAAATGTGACTAGCAAGTAATGTGGCACTCAAAGGGAAGTTTATTCCAGGGAGAAGTGAGGACTGGAGTTTTGGGGAGGAAGGGGTCTGTCTAGGAAAGAGGAGAGAGTAGAAACAGGTCATGTCACAGAAGTATAAGAGACCAGTGTGGGGCATTGTGGACAAGAATGAGAACATTTTATTTATTTTTTTCTGCATGACCTCAGAAGACATATGACCATTTTTAGCCAAAAAAAAAAAAAAAAAAAGCCTTGATCTAACAGGTGTTGTCTCTCAAAGTCTTAAAAATATGCTCAGTCTTTGACCTAGCAATCCCACTTTTACTTACTTATGCTTTAAGAAAATGGTCATAAAAAATCAAGGAGTGTTCTGGAGTGTTCACTAAGAGCAGTTAATTTTTTGAATACTTATTATGTACCAGACATTATTCCAAGTGCTTTATACATATTAATTCATTGAATCTTTATAACTTCTCCTGATGGAATAGTATCCCTATTTTGCAAGTGGGGAAACAGGTGTGGAGAGGTTAATTAGCTGCCTTAACTATTACATGGAGATGCCTGGATATAACCCAGGAAGTGTGGCTCCAGAGTCCATACTTTGGCTATACTGATGGAAAATTTTTCACAAGATTGCCCTCCATGAGAAAATGCAAGTTCCCTAACTATGTGTAATGTTTTATTTATAAAAAATATAAATATGGGGCCTCCCTGGTGGCGCAGTGGTTGAGCGCTGCGCTGTGGAGCTGTCGGCAGCGCGCGATGCGAGTTCGACGCCCGGCCGGGAGAATCCCACATGGCGCAGCAGACCTCTCCTGCCTCGCCCGCTGCTCCCCTCAGCAGTGCATTTCTGATCTGCCTGTTCTGCTCTCTGCTCTGTCTCTGGTGGACCCTCTCGCTGCCCCTCGCCTCTGGCCTGTACCCCAGCTTGTATGTATTAATAAATAAATCTAAAATATATATATATATATATATATACATATACATCTTTAGACTTACATATGTATGTAACAAAATGTGGACACTGAGTATTTCTTTTTTGTATTCACTTTATTTTCTCTTTGATTTGAGAATAGACCCTTGTAACAGGGTAATCCCCAGGAAAAGGAAAGATTTCGTGTTTATTGCCCCATCCTCAGGAAGGGTGAAGCTGGGCAGGGAGGTGAAGCTAGAAAAAACTGGGGTAAGGACTGAGAAAGAGGAAGAAGCTGAGAGAGATGGAGTGAAGACTAGAGAAGGCATGTGGAGTAGAGAGACATGAAGAAGCTGCACTTGCTTCTTAAGGCCTTGGACTTGTACCAGGGACTCCGGGGCATAGAAGGAGACACTTGAAAGAGACAGAGGTGGGAGCCAGACAATGGCAGCCTTTATCTTGGCTTGTACTTGATTTTGCTCTTCGCCTTCCAGACTCACCTGGCCCTCTCTGCCCCTTTCCTGTGGGTCCCTACCAGAAGGTGACTTAGATTTGTGATAAGATTTTGGGCCTCAGTGGCCCTGCTTTGGGCCAACCCTGTTTGACTGGGCATTTATCCATGAGGGGATGGGTGACTTTGGTGCTTCATTTGGCTACTATTTTAACTATATTCTTTCTTTTCTCTTTATGGCACACTTACTGTGTCTCTATCGTTCACTAATTGTATTAAAGTTCCTTTCTATTGAAAGACTTACACACTAGAGTATGTCTTGTCTTGATGTAGCAGAAGGCAGACCCATTTAGAGCAGGTAGATTTGGAGGTTCTGGAGTGCCCACTTATTCTGCCCACTAACACCCTGAGTTTTCCATGACCCACTGTATCTCTGAGTTCTATTTGGGGGCCAGTTCCTGCAGAACATCCAACTGGTGCTTTTAATCTGATATCCCCAGAGGTGACCTGCATTTTGCCTCTCCAGATCTATCATTCACACCTTCTTCCAGCCTTAGTAGATTCATCTGGGGAAGAGCACCACACCCTTGCTGGCCCGTCAGACTCTCTCCCCATTGAAACTAAATCTGATTTGCCACCTGAAGGGGTGTTAGAGTGACCCACATTAACAATGATTCCATATTGTCTGAGACCTAAGGGTGTGGGTACCTGCTTCCCTAAAGCATGAAAGCTCCTCCTCGCCTTTGAATCTCTGCATGATTCCACTTCCTGTTTCTTAAATACTAGGCTTTGTTTATGTAAGTAGGGACCTTTGGCTGCTTGGAACAACATGGAGTTTTGTCTAATACAGTCTGGAAAGTTGCATATCAAAATGTTAACAGTAGTGAGTGAAGAAATTTAGCATGAATTTTGTCTTTATTACAAAACACAAAGACTCAGATGTGAGGGTAAGGGTGACTAAATCAGTTTTGCTGCTTATTTAAAGTGTGACCCCAAATGTGCTGAGGTCTACCTGTAGTCAATCATACCTAGATTGCATGCAACTCAGACTTCAGTTGAAAGGCCATGACAGATGCCATCAAAGGACAGGAGACAATGAGAAAATACGAGTCATGGAAAAGTCTGCCAGTGAGATTAAAACTTGGAAAGTTTCAGACCAGAAGGTAGAACAGACAGTGGAGGGTGGAGGTGGATGTAGGACGGGGACTCATGACAAATCATATTTTGAAATCCTCGTGTTACCATTGAGCTATGACTACTCTAATAAGCATTCACAAAACTTGGTGTTTTGCTTACCAAAAACATGTTATTAAAAACAATTAGCTTTCATGGCTTGTGTTGTGGAGACGCAGTGAGGTTGCTGTGCTTTGTCCATGTTGGAACAATATTTTTCACTAGAGCACCCAAATTTTGGAGGGTTTGAATACCAACAACACAGAAAGACCTATATTGTAATTGAGTTATGAATAAAAGAATGTTAGTTTATGGAAATCAATGAGCAAAAAATATGTATTTCCGTCATTTTTAAGCTGTGGCCTATTATGATTAGCTCCCTAATTGCTGAAGCATTCAGCAAAATTCTAAAACCCATTCACAGTCTTCATTCCCGCTAAGTTTCCCCAGGTCTTCTTGAATCAATACCATGAGGAGTTGCTGAATGCTCACTCTGTAGCCGGCGTAGAGCCAGGCAATAGCAGCACAGAGGCATCGAAACATTTGGTCTCTGCACCCAGAATGTTCTTATTGAGGCAGGAGCAATATGGAAGACAAATTTCAATGTGAATCCTAAAATTTATATTCCCTAACATAGAATTATATAGTAGTCATAACAATCTATATGTATTTTTTTTAATATGCTTAGGCCGTATGCCTACTGGTTTACATTTTCACAGCAATTTTCATAGCAGGTACTGTCATTATCATCCTCATTTTACTGATAAAGAAATTGGACACATGGAGTTAAGTAACTTGGCCAAGATTATACCCCCCTCAACCCCACACAATGAAGTGCAGTTCCTAAGCTGTAGTTTTAAACTGCAACTTTTAAACTCCCAGTCTGTACCTTAGTAAAGGGCAATTAACCCTCTCAGAAAGGAGTCAGGGTCTCCAATGAACTAGTGTTTGTATCCCCCCACCCCAAATTTATGTGTTGACCTCTAGCCCCCAAAGTGACCATGTTTGTAGATGGGGTTTATGAGACAATCAGAATTAGATGAAGTCATAAAGGTATGGCCCGTGAGGCTGTGACCTTCATGATGGAATGATGCTCTTTTTCTTTTTTTTTTAAGATTTATTTATTTATGCATACAAGAGCTGGGGTGCAGGCCAGAGGTGTGGGGGTGAGAGGATTCACCAGAGACAGAGTGGGGAGCAGAACAGGCAGATTGACTGAAATACACTGCTGAGGGAAGCAGTGGCTGAGACAGAAGAGGTCTGCTCTACCATGTGGGAATCTCCCTGGCTGGGTATTCAACTCATGCTGCAGTGGCTGCCCATAGCTTTATAGTGCTGAGACTTAACCCCTTGCACCACCACCACCGGGGAGGCCTTGGAATGATGTTCTTTTTTTTTTTAGAATTACAGAATTTTTATATATATATATTTTTATTGTTATTTATATCTTTTACATTTTGTATTCCCCTTGGGTAACCTACCACCAATTCACTCGTGATCCATCTCCATGGTCCCTTGTGTTCTTTTCTATTCCATTT
>PVIJ01015549.1:0-36036 GCA_004024925.1 Scalopus aquaticus
TCACATATGATATGTGCATATTCACCTGTGAAAATCTATGTTATAAAAGTAGAGGTGCCAAGGTGCTAATAATGCAGAATTTTTAAATTGTAAACATTTGACATTTAGAAATGACTGATCAGCAAACTAGCCTTGGCATGAGACCTCTCGTGCTGACTCACGTCCAGGCAACGTCACCAGATGCAGGCTCCACAGAAGTGGAGGAAGACTCAGAGGCAGGGGCAGAGCTTGAGGGCTTGGACCAGCCTTTAAAATTAGGATGCGCATTTTAATAGTGTTTCCTTTAAAGGTGTCATTGTCAAATTGTACACTCTGAAATATTCACATTACCTGGGAGGAAAGTGGGACGTGGGTGGAACGGGAATGGTCTATAAAGAGCGTGGCAGAGGCAGGGAGCGCGTTGGTTTGAGCATCGCTTGGCGCCTGTTCGAGCACAGCGGCTTCGCCAGTCTCTGAGACCGGCCCGTGTGTGTGGTTTTTAATTTTTAATTATATGCAATAGTTTGGGTAGCACACTTCCATTCTTGCCCAGCGTTTTGATGCTGTCGTAAATGAAATTGTGTCTTAATTCACTTTCGAGATCGTGCCTTACAAGTGCAGGGGGAAGCAATTTTGTGTATAGTGATCAAAAATTAACTATAAACAACCTTTGGGAGTTGTTAAATATTATGAAGTCACAGCACACAGAAGCACGGCAGTGCGTGATTAAATGGCCTGGGACCCCCAACCTGGCTGTGCTCTAGGGGGGCACAGCACGGTCGCTCCCCACTCCCCACCGCCACCACCCCAGATCCCCTTGGGCCTCTTCCAATCACCTAACCCTATATATCTTTTCAATTTTAGTTTGACTGTGAGATGTCTTGTCTGACAAGAGATTGTGTGGAGTTTGCCCCACTAATTCCACTGTCCTCACAGCAATGAAGGATCGGACAATGCCATTCGGTTCTGACATTAGTGGGCGTCAGCACAGGCCCCACAAATCAAGCGCTAGGTCCTGTAACACTGCCCGCCACTTCAGTCACCAATCGCAAGTCCTGGGGCCGCCTGCACTTTGACAGACTGGCTGTGAATCAGGGTTCCCAGCACCTCCTCCCAGGGCAGTTCACTAGACAACTTGCCGAACTCAGGAGAATGCGTCATTCGGTTACTGGTTTATATAAAGGACACACTCGGGGGGAGCCAGGTGGATAAGCTGCACAGGGCGAAGTGTGGACCTGCTGTCTGGCCTGGGACTTCCATGCTCGGTCCTCTCAGGTGCCCCACTCTCCCCGCACCTCAAGGCATTCACCAACTTGGAAGTTCTCTGGCCAGGTCATTCTCGGGCTCCTATAGAAGCCTCATTATCCAGGCACGATTGATTCGGTCATTGGCCACTGGTGATTGGACTCACTCTCCACCCGCTCCCCTTCCCTGCAGTCTAGGGCAGAGAGGACATAAGTTTCAACCCTCTCATCAAGACTTCATCTTTCTGGTGACCAGCTCCCCTCCTAAAGCTATCTAGGACCTGCTGTCCCCACCCCCGCCCTGAGTCATCTCACTGGGTACAAAGGACAATAAATTCAGCGATTTTAGGAGCACTGTGCCAGGAACCAGGAGACAAACCAAATGTTTATTTTTTATTACATCATACACCATCTTGAAGCAGAGGCAGACTCACTCCACTTTGCTACAGACCCTACCACCCCCTGTTGTCTTACACTGCCCAATTCACAGGTTTGCATTGCCAGATGAGTCTAGGTATTTGAAGTGATCCCCGCTTCATCGATGCTCTTTGTCTTAAAAGCAGCAGGAGCAGTTGTCATCATCACTACCATCAACAAGTTAATCAATTGTTGGGGGTTTATGATATGCCTGGGACTGTACTGAGCATGCTGGGTACGGTATCTGCTCCCTCTTCTCAGGAATTTTTCCCAAGGCCTCTTGTGCTCTCCATTTTCAGATAAGGACCAGAGAAATTGAGTACATTTCCCAAAGTAATATGGCAAATAAAGTGAAAAGCTGATAGAGGCCCAGGACTAATGTGGGGTGGGGTCATCAGATAGTCAGGGTTTCAACCTTCATGCCGCCACCCTGGATGGGCCACTCATTCATTTGGTCTCAGGGTCCCTACCTGCAACATGGACACAATGACTGCCTCCTCCAGGGTCACTGTTGGGGATTGTGCTGGGGAGCAGCTCCATAAATGATTCTTTGCTGCACCCTGTTGCTAGAAAGCTGGGATTCCCATGGTGTGGCCCATCTCTGCTTCCTTCGGGACCCCATTCAAGGCCACCTCCTCCAGGAAGCCTCCTCGGGTTCCCAGATGCCCTGCTATCCTTGTCCTTGCTTTCAGGTTCCCCAGGAGTTTGATTTATGGGACAATATCCCATCCACACTGCCATCCCTCCCAGCCCTGCAGACTCACTCTTACCTCTGAATGCCAACCTGGCTCCCTCCACTGTGCAGTGGGGCCTCCTGGAGGGCAGGGGTCCAGTGGAGAGGGGAGCGCCAAGCATTGCAAATACCCTCCCTCTGCTGCAGTGCTTGGGAGGGCTCACTGTGTGGTGGTGAAATTCAGTGGATCTTTCAGTGTAAAGATGTCTCTTTTGCCAGAGAATGTCCTGGGAGTTACGCACCTTGTCTCATTCAACCTCCTTGTGAGTCATTTCCAGATGCTATGTTAAACTTTTAAAAATTGTGTGGTTAAAGATATACACAACAAAATATCATTTTTACCATTTCTAGTTATAATTCAGCTGTATTTAAATACATTCACAATGTTATCCAACCGTCACCACTATCCATTTCCAAAATTTCTTCATCCCTTTAAACTGAAACCTTGTACTCATTAAACACAAAGAGCCCCTCCCCCTTTCCCTGATGTTCTGAGATCTACTTGCTGTCTGTATGGATGTGCCTGTTCCTGGGCCCTTAGATAAGCGGTATGGTACAATGTTTATCCTCTTGTGTCTAACTTACTTCCCTTAGCATAATGTCTTCTAGGCTCATTCATGCTGTAGCATGAGTCAGAATGGCCTCCCTTTTCGTGGCTGAATAATATTCCATTGTATGTCTAGGCTGCATTTTGTTTATCCTGTCATCTGCAGATGGACACTTGGGCTGTTCCCACCTTTTTGTGACTGAATAGTGCTGCAATGAACATTAGTGTATACGTTTGTCATCTGGTTCCTGCTTTCAATTCCTGGGTGTGCACCCAAGAGTGGTGTGGCTGGTAAGTCTACGTTTAAGTTTTTGCAATACTGCCAAACTGTTCCAGACTGGCCACGCCATCCACAGCTCTACTAGCAGGGCTCAAAGGGCCAGTCTCTCCTCATCCTCGCAGACCCTTGTTAGTTCCCATCTTTTTGGTGACAGCCATCCTTGTGGTAATGAAGTGGTGTATCTCCTGTGGTTACCCTTTTTGTGATAGTTCCACTTTACTGTGGGAAAACTGAGACTCAAAGAAGTAACTTGAGGTCATCTACTCCCAGCTGAATTTGAACCCAGAACCCGATGGCCACAAAGCTTGAGGTCTTTCCGCTACCCCGGTCTTCTCGCTTGAATTCCTTGGGTGTAAGGATGGTAGACACCAAGAAGGAAGGGGACCTGGCTTCCTGTGGACCTCCTGCATTTTGGAAGCACTTGAGATTTGGGGAGATTGCCTGGTCTCACATTCATTTATGAGCTGGGAGGCCTGGGGGCTGGAGAGCGGCAGCTCACACCTGAGTGAGCAGGGCGAGAGCAGGCATCTCAAGCCCCGGGCCTCAGTCCCTGGTACCACTGGCTCTCCAGGGCTGGGCTGCTTCCCCACACCTGAGTGCTCCGCTCCAGCCACCCCCTCTTATCTGCCCCCACGGCGTGGATGGACACAGGAGGTAGGCAGGTTTCGGCTCTTGGTTGATGACCAACGTCCAGGTCACAGGGGTGAGCTGTGTACCCTGTGGCTTCTAAAACAGCTCCCATTCCTGCTGCTTGGGTGGGGGTTTGAGATCCTGGCAGGTAGGGATGGTGGCCACCCTCAGAAGGGGCCCCGGGAGGAGGGCTGAGACCCAGAGGCTCCTGGGAGCTGCCCAGACCAGCTCTTTCCCCCAGCTGACCCCAGTGCTTGCCTCCACAGGAAGCCAGGAGGTGCTGTGGGCGGGTTCCAGTCCAATGACAAGGGCTTGGGAGGTAGGGACTGGCTGACTCTGGGGAGCCAGGGGGTAACAGGAGGTGTCTATCCAAGGCATCAGGGGATTGCAAGACAGAAGGACAGACTGTCGGATTAAAGACAGAAATTGGACTTTGGGTTTGTACAGCCTCAATTGCAGTCCTAACCTGACCACAAATTAGTTGTGTGATGCTTGCAGGTCATTTGAGCTTCCTGAGCCTCAGTTTGCCCATCTGTGAAGTGGGGATGTAAGCTCATGCTCCTGGCCTTGCTATGAGCATGAAACAGTCACCCGTGTTTATTAAACAGTGGGCAGCGCCTGACCCATAAATGCTCAGCAAGCCCCACTCTCAGTTACTGCTGCTTTCTGCCTGGTCCTGAGACTCTAGGATTCGCCTGGGTCAGAAGCTAAGTGTTGGAGTTATGACCCCGTCTGAGGTGATCTTTCCTGCCAGTTCATGCTCAGCTGGGAGAGTCTCTCCCCCTTCCCTCCAGGGCCTTCCTCGGATTCTCCGTCTCTCATTATTATCTCATTATGAGGACACCATCTTTTTTCTCCCAGCCCTCAGCGTCCACCAGGTGCCTTTTCCAGTGTCTTACACATGATCCCTACAGCCTCTGCCCTGCGATGCCTTGATTTCTCCCTTCACCCTCACACCAACCCCATGAAGCAGGCGTCATCCCCAAGAATCCACGATGGCTAGCCGCAAGGACTGGGAAAACCCTGGAGCCTCGCTGAGCCTCATAAGCACAATGATGGAGGCCATGCCCACCTCCAGGGCTGTTGTGAACCCCAAATAGGAGGCGGTACTCAGGCAGAGGCACGTAGCAGGTGCTCAATAAACTGTCGCATCACCCCTAAGCTAGAGCTCCTGCCAGGATTCTCCTAACTCTTTGGCACCTCTCTTGGTCCACCTACCAGATGTGAATTAGTGTCCTCGTTACTTAGGTACCTGGGGCTGGCACCTTCCTGAAATCAGGCCAAGCATCCTCAGATCGCCTGCGTTTCCCCAGTGCCTTGTGTGTCTGCAATAGGGAGGTGTCTATTTCAAGGTGACAACAGCTGAGACAAGCTCACTGCTCTCTGTCGGCTGGGGGGAGTTTACCAACCTTGGCAGCTCCTCAGCAGGACGCGTGTGTGCCCCCCGCTGTGGCCCCCCCACCCCCCGTCGTGCCTGGCAAGGCTCTTGGTGAGTATTATTAGTCATCAGAAAGCACATACGCGTGTTTTGAACAAAGTAAAGCTCATCTGCTGATCGCTTGGCGGGCCTCGTGGAAATTTCTCTCTATGCACAGACCACCCGCAGACAAGGGCAGCGCTGGGGAGTGGGTTGATGCGTGTGCCACGTCTTTTCACTTGGGTGATGAGCGGCGGCCCCCTCCCGTGCCAGGGCAGATGGTGCGTGCCACTCCGCATTGTCTGAGGATTACTCCTGGCGGGCGCCTGCCCCGTGACTTACTCGATTCCCTGGAGTTGGGCACCGAGGTGACGCCCGGCGTGTGCTGTGCGTTGGCCTGGAAGGGGCATGGGAGGCATCGACGGGCAGAGCCTTGCTGCTGACGAGGCCCGTGCGGTTACAGAACAGCCCTCGGGGAGGTCGCCGCGGCTGACACGGTGACGTCTGTGGCGAACAATGTCAAGGTTGCATTGGGACAATTGGGGAACCCTTCCTGTCATCCGGGCCGGGGTGAGCTCAGGCACATTCCTCCTTTTCAGGGCGTGGAAAGAGGCCGTCCTCCGGGAAGAAGGCTCTTGACTCACCCCTTTCTTGCTGTCACCTCCCAGGAGGAGTCCCCATTGCTGGGACATCTGTTTCAGCAGAAATAGGATCAGGAGGCCATAGGGGACCCGCCCTGCCTTCCTCCGAGGCTTTCCCTGACACGTGAGAAAGTCGCTTGCAGATCAGAAGTGGGATGTGACGTAAGTGGGGACTTACTCAGCTTATCTCCTAATGGGGAGCCGCGGAAACGGGGGTGGGGGACCAGGAGCGGCCCCACAGGTAAGGATTCCCTGCTCTGCCCTGTGCCCCTGCGCTCTAGGGCCTCCCTGGCAATAATCCACGCACCTTGTCCCCGTGCAGCTGAGGCCCTCCCTATCTGAGGTGGGCACAGACGTGGTGGTCTCCACGCAGCACCTGGCCTAAGGCTTCAGACCTGTTTTCCCCTGGCCCAGGTGGGAAAGCGGGATCCGGCTGCTTCTTCCAAGTCTCAGTTTCTTCATCTGTACATGGGGGATAACGGACCGTCCCTCTGACTGATGAGGTTAGGACAGAACAAGTGATTCTTGCGAAGCCCTTGCACAGTGCCTGGCACGTAAGGTGTTATTAGAACCGACGAGCAGGGCAGGTGAGGTGCCAACACGATGCTGCACGTGGCGCAGAGAGAAGGTCTTTGGCAAACGTTGGTTCTTGAGTTCTTGGCCCATGTCTTTGGGCAGAGGTGCACACGGGGCATGCAGCTGGGCACTGTAGGAAGCTTTCTGCTGATGAGAGGAATGACGCAGGAGAGTCGTCTCCTCTAAGACAGGGCTGCAGGCTTTAGAGTGACGTCAGAGTCACTGTCCTCTGCCAGGCTCCCTTCCAAGGACTCGCTACGTAGAATTTCATTTAGCTCTCACCACAACCCCAGGGGCAGAAGTGTCATTCGTTGTTTTACAGCTGGGGAAACCAAGGCTTGGAGATGTCCGGGCTCACACACCTGGCAAGGACCAGTTCACTAAGCGATGGGCTTGAAATTAATCAAAGAGACGGGCCCTGGACCTCAGGGCTGGACTTCTGGCTGTGCGGGGAGCAAGGGGTAGTTTGGAAGAGGGGCGTGCCCTGGGACTGGGGTCATAGGGTCTCACTTCTCTTTCCCCAGGGAGCTGAGGGTCAGATAGATGGTGTCCTCCCAGTGAGCTGGTAAAAATGCAACAGGAAAACGAATTCTATGGTGGGTAGGAATGGGAAGACCCTGTTTGGGGGTGCAAAGTATCTTCTGGGTTAGGGGAAAGTACTCCCCTTGACACTTACCAGAAAGTTTAAAATGAAAAGGACCGACTATATGAATGTCAGCCAGGCTGATATGTAGCCATCAGATCTCTCGTGTGCTGCTGATAGGGCATAGGTTGGTGTGACCAACTAAAAAACTATTTGGCTGTGTCTACACATTTAAACAGATACTTGCCCTATGGCACAGCAATCACGCCCTTCATTTGATTCCCAAGCACAGTTTAGTGCTTATGTTCACTAAAAGACATGTATGAGAAGGTTCATAGGAGTGTCATCCATACTAGAAACAACCCAAATGTCCACCTACAGTAGAATGGATGAATGGCGATATGCCCATACCATGAAATACTATATAGCAAAGAAAAAGGAGAAAATACTGCTATATACAACTACCTGGTTGGATCTCAGACACATATGATTGAGCAAAAGAAGTCAAAGACATAGTGTGTTATTCCATTTACATTGGGGTTCTAACTACAAAGGAATCCATAGTGAATAAAGCTAGAACCTGGTTACCTTTGGCAGAAAGAGCCTTCTGGTGTGTGGAAAGGATCTGAGTGTTGAGTGCAATCAGTTCTTGAACAACAGGGTTTGAAACACATACAAACATTTATAAGAAAGTTTTTTGCTATCTGTGTGTTCTGCATTCATGGATTTAAACAACTGCAGATATGGAGGGTCAACTACAATTTATACCCTGATTTTGATTGCATAGGGGTTTGGTGCTGTTAACCCCATTGCTCAAGGGACCGCTGTCCATTTGGGTATGTAGAAATTACTTGAGCTTCACATACAATATCTGTGCAATTTATTAAATGTAAGAAGTTCTACCTCAATACAAAATCCAAACAACACAACAACAAATGAGGAATAAGTGCTGCCATAGCTAAGATCTGAATGATAAGAAAGAGTGAGCCAGGGAGAAGAGGGAACAGTGTTCCTCAAGGGGGAACCAGCCTGTGAAAAGGCCCAGAGGCAGGAGTTACTTCTGTCTTGGCTCTGTGCACCTTTGATGGTACCCCTGCCCCTAACTTCTCTAGTTCCACTCGTTTGGAGGTTTCCAGTGATACGATGGAATAAATAGGCTGGCAGACACCTCAACATCTCACTTCTTGTCAGTTTGAATGTTCCACCTTTGGCTGGTGAGGAAGGAGCTACAGCCAAGCCAGAGTGGGATGGACAGGGCTTGCTGTTCAGTGCTGGGTCCAGGGCTCAGTGGAGCCATGAACTGATTGTGCTTAGACAGGCCTTTCATCCCTTGAGCCTCAGTTTCCCCCTCTGTAAGAGGAGTCTCTAACCATGCGAGGTTTTAGTGACAGAGTCAAGGTAAAGGAGATGTTTAACAAACACCTGGTAGATGGGAATTAGGAGATAGGGCCTGAAGCCCCCCAAACTTATGGCCCCCCTAGAGCAATCCCAGGGGCCTGTGAGGCCCTGCACCCCCGCCTGATTCCTGTCCTGGAGCCAGCCACCACCGAGAACGGTGCCTCCAGGGCCTCAGGGAATATTGGCTCCAGGTACCAGTGCTCCATACATGCCTGGCAGGGCTCTGGACACCTCACACACGTGGCCCCGTCTGATTCCCAGAAGCTCTGTGAAATATCACCACCCCGTTTTACAGATCAGGAAGCTGGGGCGCAGAGCGGTTGAGTAACGCGGCCACTGTCACTCAGTTAAAAATTGATGGAGCCTGGCTCCAGATCTCCTGCTCAAAACTGCAGTGCCATGTGGTCAGATGGCACTGGGCTGCCGGGCTGGCCTTCGGGAGACAGGCCCGTGGAGACCTGCAGAAGGTGCTGGAAGCAACTGCTGACCACAACCAGAGCCGGCGGGCAGCTAGTGGGACACTCCGGAGCCCTGACGTCGGGCAACCCACGCCCATTTCGAGGAAGGCTGATCCACCCAGAATGATGGTTGAGCCAACAGGCAGCTTAAGCTGCTTGTACGCCTGGAGGTGCCCGGGAAGGATGAGGCCCAGCAACGTGCCACCACTGCCTAGACGGGCCAGTCGCCCTTTCTGCCAAGCCTTTCTTTTATTTTTGACTGTTGTCGTCATTGTTTTTGGGGAGAAGAGATGGGACATCTCAAGAATTCTCCTGTGCGGCTTAAAGGATTAATTTTCACCTGCAGCCACTCCCTTTCTTCTGTGCCGTCATGTTTTACTGCTTTCATTTCACCATGAAGAAATGGGATGGGAATGTTCTAGAAACAGCAGCCTGGGGGTGGGGATGGTGGACACAGGGTATAGGGGCAGTTGATTGTCCGGGGCAGCAGGACTGAACTCAGAGGCCAGAGAGGACCACTAGGGGTGTAACTTGGGGTGCCTGTTCTTTCCCTGCTACTTGGTACATTGATGGGCTTTTAACATTGGCATAAGCAAAAGGACTAAAGAATGAGGGCGAGAATAGCTCATTTTTATTGGGCGTTACTACATGTATGAAGTCATTTAACCCTTACGATCACTCTATGAGGGGGATTAGTCCTATTTCCAGAGGAAGAGCTGAAGTGCAGAAAAATAAGGTAATAAAAAGGGTCAAAATTTAAAGAGAGGTTGTCAATAAAAAGGGACAAATGCTTTTTGTGGTGTAACAAGGAGGAACCCCGAAGACGTGGTACTTAGTGAAAGAAGCCAGGCACGAGAGATCACGTGTACCACGTACACGCTGTGTACAGGAAAGGTACAAACCAGCACGGTGGCTGGGACCGGGGCTTGAAACAGGGACTAACAGCAATTGGGCACAAGGATCTTATGGCAGAGATGAAATATTATAAAACTGTTGTACAGGGAGGGCTTCCTGGTGACCTAGGGGTTAAGTCTCAGTGCTATCACCGCTGCGGACCAAGTTCGATCCCTGGCCAGGGAGCTAATTCACATGGTGCAGCAGGCCTTTCCTGTCTCATCCGCTGCTCCCCTCAGCAGTGTATTTCAGTCAATCTGCCTGTTCTGCTCCCCACTCTGTCTATGGTAAATTCTCTCACTGCGCCCCCACCCCTGCACCTCTGGCCTGCAACCCAGTTCTATGCAAAAATAAATTCTTTTAAAAAACCAAAAAACTGATATACAATGATAATTGTACAATTTGATCAATTTACTAAAAGCATTCCACATAGGTGAGCTATGACACCTATCTGTAAAATATGTCTCAACCAAGTTATAAAACAAAGGCATGTAATTAAATTAGAAAAATTTAACATGTCCTAAGCCCTTTGTAGGCATTTTCTCTAGTGCAAGTGGCTCGTTTGTTTGCTTACCTGAACTCACCTTTGTTGGGAGCTATCATGTGTGGGGTACATGCCAGGAGATGGGGTTCCAGGGGTTAACTGGACTTGAGTCTGGCTTGAGGTCCCTTCCCTGATGGAGATCATGGTCTAGCAAGGATGAGAAGGTACAGGGGGTGGGGTGGAGATGTGGATGGAAAAACCAGCAACGACAAGTGAGTGTACCTGGGCTGGCATGGGGCTGACATAGCCTGGAGGAAGCCCCCCCGCCCTTGAGACCTGGGAGCTGCTGGGAAGGCAGAGAAGGTCAGAGACGGTTTTGTACCTGAGGCTGGGATATGACAGATGAGGAGTGGTGGCCAGTGACAGGGTGGGGAGTGCAGTGGGGAGAGTCAAAGTTGTTTGTTGTTCCATCATTCATTCTTTTATTCATTCATTTACCAGCTGTTTATCCAGTCTGCCATGTGCCCTTGGATGGGGCCCCCGGGGGGGGGGGTAGATGCACGAGAAAACTTTGGTGGGAGAAGCCATGCCCATTTGACTGATGGAGGCTCAGAGAGGTGAAGAGACCGTCAGGATGCACAGCTTGAGCAGCCATACAAACCTGAGCCAACTTTGACTCAAGGCCCCTATCTGGGAACACCCGCCAAGAAGAGGCCACACACACCACTGTGGTTTTAGGGGTCCCAGGGAGGTGCCTGGCTAAGAAAGTCCCATCCTTGTTCAGCAGGGGGCAGCTGGCATTCCTCCTGGGATATTCCTTTGTCTGTTGGAATGAGCCTCTCATCAGTGGGCTCCATTAGTCCCTTTGGACTAAGGTGGAGAGTTGGGGGTATCCAGTGCGGGGGGCACCTAGTGCCGGGGGCAGGGACCCCTGATTTAAAGTGTGGGTTGGGGTAAGAGAGAGCAATGGACTGGAAGCTGGATCAGAATTCTAGACCAGGTTTTGCCACCAAGGATCTGGGCAGCCCAGGACTAGTGCCTGCCCCTCTCTGGGCCTCAGTTCTCTTGTCTCTGAAATGGGAGCATTAAGCTGGCTGCATTCTGAGCTCTGGCTGACTGGCATCAATGCCCAGGGCTTCTGGCTTCAGAGTCTCCAGGTCTGTATGTGCTGGAAGTGGGGTGACCGATTCATTCTGGTTGTCCAAGACCATCTCCTCGGTCTTGGGTCTATGGGTCATCCTTGGATTATGGGTGGTCCTTGGGTCATCGGTCACCCTAGCTAGGACACCAGGTTAGCCTCCCCTCTCATCTTCCAAACATAAGCCACGCAACACCTCATTTTTGCTCCTGTTTTCCAGGCCTCTGTTTTCTAGTCATTTTGCTTGCACATATTTTTACTACTTGTTGAAAATCCCTTCAAGTCTGGGTACCATTTGCCCCATTTCTTCCAGCTCCCCTGGTCTCTGTTCCGCTATCTCCTCTGGGTGGGGTTTTCCTTCTCTGCATCTCCTCCCGCATCTCAGGATGGTCTTCTTGACTGTGGCTCCATTAACCTGTCCCACCAAGCTCTTGCCCTGTTTACGGATCTCTCCTCAGCATTAGGGCAGGGGCAGTGCTGATGTGGGCGCACAGAGAATGATCTTGGAAAGTCTGAGTCTTTCCAGTGCCCAGGACAGGACTGGGCAGCTGCCCCCAGCCCCAGGGCTTCACGCCTGAGCTCCAGAGCAATGCTGTTGGTAGGACAGTTCTTTCCTGGAAAAGGTTGCAGGGAGCCGCTCCCCAGGTGTGGCTTCCTAACCCTTTCTGTTCCATGGTCCACTTGGGCATCTGATGAACCCTCCTCAGAGTAATTTTTAAAAATTGCATGAGTTACAATTTTACTAAAATACAACTGTCAAAATATTTATTTTTTTTCTGATAGAGTGACTCATTTCTTCACTAATACACTAAATAAGACTTAATGGTGAGTCGGATATGACCTTAATTTCAGAGTCGTAGCTTAAATGGTATTTTGAGACGGCTACAGTAGCTGAAGGGATATGAAAATAACTGATTTCTATTTGTGACAAAAACCGCAGGGACTTCTTGATGCCTGTGTTTGGAATCAAAGGAAATGTTAAATACCCTGTAGGGATTAGTGAAAATAAAGAGATAACTTTTGCCCATTCCAATTCATGAAACCCCCCGCCCCCAGAAGTTTATCCTCACCCTCTAGGGATGTCCACAGGTCTTCTGCTTTAAGGTAAAGGGATTTTGTATTTAGGTGGGATAAATAAGATGATCACCAAGAGATGCGAGAACAAAGAACAAAGAGCTGTGACCACATTGGGTTAAGCTTCCAGGACAGGTTGAGTTAGGGTGCTGTGTGTTGTAAAGACAGCCTGTGCTAGCAGGGAGCAAGGAGCTGGGGTTGTGGGAAGCAGGCAAGGGTAGGGTTCTGTCTCCTGCATCAAAAGCAGCAGGCTAACATCACAGCCGCCACCTCACCCCAAAGCCAGCCTGCATCTCCTTTGTATTTCTTTTGTCACCAAGATCACCACATCATTGTCCCTGTAAGACAGGGTACCTGCCCTCAAGCTTACAAGGAGACAAAACAAACACTGAATAATAACAAGACAAAAATTAAATTGCAATTCCAAAAATGCAGCCGCAAGAATCTGGAACACGCCACGGATCTGGTTAAGTGCACAGACTGGAAGTCACAGGCGGGGATCACCTCCCCCTAGGTCTGTGGTGAGGATCCCATGGGGAAGTGGACAGGAGGCCAGCAGCGTTGGAAAAGGGGGCGGTCTACAATGCGCTTGGGATCCTTGCTGCCTCTCAGGTCTCAGTGACCTCTGTCAAATGCGCATAACTAAGTGTGGCACCTAACACACGCTAAGCACTCAATTGGCGCTATCACTACCACTTTTAAAATAACAATAGGTGTTTGCAAATGGGTTTCAGAGCCACTAGGAAACTGAAAAACTTCAGATCTGAAACTGACTTGAACGAATGAAGGGCTGAACGAACGAACGAAAGCGTGCTCAGATCTGCTGGGCAGGCGGGTCTAGCCCTCGCGCTGCCCCCCGACGCTGTCGGATGAAATGGATCCCCAGCTCTGGGGTCAGCTGCGCCTCCAGCGTGTGCGTGCGGCGGTAGGGACGTGGTCACTACGGGTCAGGGAGCAGCAGGGGCCGCGGCTGAGCAGGAGAATGTCTTGTTCCCGAAGGGTCTTCGGCTTTCTCGCCCCACCCCCAGCGTGGCTCCCGCTCCCTGGTCCACCGCGTGGACCACGTGCTGGCGGAAGAGCTGTCTTATCCTCGGAAGGTCGATCTAGGCCCCCGTGTGTGGAGTGGGGGTGGGGTGCGGATGCACCTTCAGATGCTACAGTCCTTGAGCCCTTCCAGGCGAGGTCTCCCGCACCCGATGGGAATATGGGGCCGGGGAAACTGGGGTGGGGAAGGGATAAAAGCAGACCCTCATTGGCTGAGGACACGGGGGAGGGGATGCCGTAAACGGGGAAACGGGCACTGGCGAGGCTGCCGGCTCCTTTAAGAGGCCTGGCTAGCTCTGCGGCGGTTCTAGCTAACCGAGCGTCGGTTGCTGCTCTGCGGTCCTTGTCCCGGAGCGGAGAATCGGAGCAGACTAGGCAGCAGAACCCGGCGCAAGAGAGGGTGTGGCCTAGCTGGAAGTTGGGCGGAGCCAGAGCTGCAGACAGCTGGTCTGCGGAGCCGAGACGGCAGCAGTACGGGGGTGGGCGGAGCCACTCGCCGTGGGCGTGGCCCGGCGCTGCGGGCCTAAGGGGCGGGGCCTCGGGCTCAGGAAGCGCCGCAGAGAGGCGAGGAGAGGCGGGGCGACGGAGGGGCGGGGCCTGTGTCTGCAGTGGGCGGGGCCTCCGCAGAGGGGCAGTGCCGGCCGAGAGTCCTCCCCGCGCGGCTGCCGCGGCGCCTCCACAGCGTCTCTGACAGCCCAGGCGCCGGGACCCGGGACCCACGACCCTTCCGCTTCGCGCAACCGCCGCGGCCTCCACAGCCGCCCCAGTCCCGTCCTTTGCTTCGGCGCCCGCGGCCGAAGGCCACCCGGCCCGCTGTCCTGCGGAGGCCGCATCTGGCGCTCATCTGGAACCGTCCGGCTGGCCGCGCTGGAGCCCGCGCCAGCCCTCGCCCGGCCGCGCCGGGAGCCCGGCCCGGAGCTGGAGCCGCACCTGGAGCCGCGGGCCCGGGCCCCTGAGCCGCGCGGCCGGCGCATGATGAACTCGCTGCTGTTCGGGGAGATGGCCTTGGCCTTCGGGTGCCCGCCGGGCGGCGGCGGCGGCGGGGGCTGCCCCGGCGGGGGCGGCGGCGGGGTCGGGCCAGGGCCGTCGCCGGTGACGGCAGCGCTGCGGGACGACCTGGGCTCCAACATCCACCTCCTGAAGGGGCTCAACGTGCGCTTCCGCTGCTTCCTGGCCAAGGTGCACGAGCTGGAGCGGCGCAACCGGCTGCTGGAGAAGCAGCTGGAGCAGCAGCAGAGCGAGCGCGAGCGGCGGCTTCGCTACAAGACCTTCTCCCGGGAGCAGGCCGTGCAGACCGGGCCCGAGCTGCTGCGGCCACCCGCGCCTGGCGGCGGGCAAGGCGGCGGCACGGCGGCCGGCGCCAACGCCAACGCCGTAGCTCTGGGCGGCCTGCCCCCAGGCGGCGGCTCGCACCCGCAGCACTACGGCCGCCTGCCCGGGACCATCTGGAGCTACACGCAGGTGCGGCGCACGGGCGGCGGCGGCGTGGAGACCGTGCAGGGCCCCGGCGTGTCGTGGGTGCACCCCGACGGCGTGGGCGTGCAGATCGACACCATCACTCCCGAGATACGCGCGCTCTACAACGTGCTGGCCAAGGTGAAGCGCGAGCGCGACGAGTACAAGCGGAGGTGAGTGGGGCGCCGCCCCTCCCCCGAGCCCTGGGCCGGGGTCTCGGCAGCCAGGTCCCGCGGCCCGGGAATGTGTGTGTCCGGGAGGGGCCGCGGCGGCCAGTTGGCCTTAGCAGGTGGGCTGGAAGCTGTGTTTGCAGAGCGCCCTGCTACTGCATGCTTGCAAAATGCAGTTATCAGTATAGTTACAAGCATGGAACCGGCGCTGACTACCGTAGGGGACACCTGGGGCTGTCGTTGGGTCAGGTTCATTATCTTCTAGGTGTCATAATGACCATCGGTGTTTTACGTGATCTCATTTATTTTCACAGCCACGCAGTATGTGAGGCTTTCTTTTTCCCCTTTTGTAGCCGAGGAAACAGGCACAGAAATGCAAGTGCCTTGTAAGTGGAGAACTTAACTGCTCCTGCTAGGTTGTCTCCCAGCCTAGGTATTTTCCCAAGGACATAGGAGATGGGCTCCCCTCCCTCCATGGGCGAAAAGGAAAATCTCTTAACCACCCTCCTGCCTTTTCCCCCTTGAATTAAATGAAATCATGTGTTAGGAAATGGATGCATCTGTCTTTACCCACCAGGATCAGTCTTCCTACTTGCTTCAGCTCTGTAATGCCTTGCTGGCATCAGACTGGCCACAGCTTCAAAAATGCCTCCCCTCTGCCTCCTACACCCCAACTGTCATGGTTTATTAGGCCCCATAAATGCCACTATAGAGGGCCACAGGAGGAGATAACCTTGGGTTAAGACTGGCCAGGGAATGGACCCAGACCTCTGTCTCAGGCTGGCGTGGAGGAGCAGATTGCTTACAGGGCTGGCCCACATGTTCCTGCCCAGCCTAGATCCCCAGCAGGAAACTGACATTGCTTCCTGCCTGCATGCTGGCTGACAGTGCTGTCTGCTGGCTTTCCAAGGAGAGGGGAGGGGTCTGTCTGTAGAATCAGCCCTGGTTGGGGGCAGGGCCTTCTGCTGTCCCAGTCTGCATTTCGAGCATGGCTCTGAACTCTAGGGCTTGGAGGATGTGCTGAGAAGGATCTTGCCTTCCACTCCTTGAGTTCTGGGGCTCACATGAACACAGAGATCTGCCCAGGCAGGTGGCTTGGGCCGTCTTCCTTTTCCTCCACTGCCTAGGCTGGCCGTGGGGCATTCAGATGTCACCTCGGTGACAGTGAGATCATTGAAGCGCTAAGAAGACTGCTCTTCAGAGGAATGGGAATGATAAAGTCTTTCCATGAGTTAGATTTGTTCGAGGGGAGATGGTAGGGTAGGATGGTGTTGCTTTTTAGGAGGGCAAAAGGATGGTATAAAGGTGGAAAGTGATTACAGGTAATAGGCTGACAAACTAACAGCTGGCCTGGGGTCCCGGGTCTCTCTCATTTGGAGCCTGGCTCTTGGAGCCCTTCTCCAGGCTGGTTGTCACTCCTGAGGCCTTTTGAATGCTTTGGTGTCTCAGCGTGGGGAGTCTACCTCTCTGGGCCTTGTGGACAATTTCTCTGGGGTGGGGTGCGGAGGGAAGCAGGCACTTGCTCTTGATGGTGGAACTTGGAGGGATGGGCCCTTCTGCTGGCCATTGTTAATTGTGTCATCACGTGTCAGGCTTGTGTTGTGTTTGTTTTATTGTGTCTACTTTGGACCTGGCTACTAAGGAGATGGAAAAATCGTGCCCGGTCTTAGAGGGAGATAGGTTGGCATTGGGCAATGCTGTTAAGTTGCACCCAGGGTGTGGGGTGTGATGTCAGCTTTGGCGCTGGCCTGGAATGAGCCGGGTGCTGCCGAGACAGGTGGAGCGCTGGGTCGGTCTCTTCCCGCCTTAGGGGACCTGCCTGCACCTCCTTTTCCTCCATATCATCTGTGAATTGGGCAGGCGCATTGTTTCTAAAATTTATTCCAACTCCAGTTGGATTTTTCCCAAGCAAGTGTCACCCTTCCTCGGGCCTCAGTTTCCCTGTCAAGTAAAAGATGTTCCTCAAAGCACTTGATGTCCTCAAAGGGAGGCTTTAGGATGTCCTTGAATATTAAATAAAAGTTAGTATTTCAAAATATATGAAAATGTTTACATGGTCATGAAAACGTATCACTCACTTTCAAGCTCTTACTGCCAACTCATCGAAATCCATGTATATTTGCGATTGCAAAGCAAGTCACTAAAAACTGTTCTCCTTTGTAGCTACTTTTCTATGTGAGGATTTTCTTGATACTCAGCAGCCAAAATTAGAGGTAAAATTAAACTGAATGTGGAACTGTCATCCATAATCCCAGTTCTGAGTTAAATAATGGGGCCAAATAGCCTCAGCCACCTCACGGATGGAATTTAGAACAGGTGACCTGTGTATTGGAACAGACAATGTACATTTACACAAGTAACATTCTGTTTTTATTGTTTCTATATTTAGGTTTTTCCTAATAATTTTCTTTTGGGAGGAAAGTGGGCCTATGATCAATTTTTATTAAAAAAATTTAAAAACCAGTGGGCTAGATGATCAGAAAAGATCTTCCGGTGTTAACATATTACATGTCTGAGTTTGAGTCCGCAGTCTTCTGATGCCCTGTCCATAAGAAAAGTCACAGTCTGAGGAATGAGACCAAGGCCAGAACTTTTGGCCTCCAAGTCTTCAGATCCCCCTCTAGTTCGTGGTCCCAAGCAGTGACCAATGGAAGGAGTCTGTGCTGAGAAAGGAAGGGTTCCCGGGAGTCCTCTTCAGGGGCTTGAAGTCAGGAGACCCCACTTACTTCCCCAGAGGACAATGGATGTGTAACTCAGTGTTCTCCAAGCTGGAGGCCTTTGGGGTCCACCTGCATGATTTACAACCATATCCATGTATTTCAATCTGTATTGTTACTCATGCAAAATGTTTTTTAACAGCTTTATTGACGTATAATTTGCATATCAGAAAATCCTCCCGTGTTAAGCATACAGTCTAATGATTTTTAGCAAATCCACAGAGTTGTGCAACCATCACGACTACCCAGTTTTAGAATCCTTGCATCCCCCCCAAAAGCTCCTTCATGCCTGTTTGTGGTTAGTTCCTGCGCTCACCCAGCCTAGGCAGAGCTGATCTGCTTTCTGTTTCTGTAGATTTGCCGGGACTTTTCCTATAAGTGGAGTCATATACTGTGTAGCCTTTTGTGCCTGGCTTCTTTCACTTAGGTACTGTTGAGGGCCACCCATGTTTTAACATGGTTCAGAAGTAGTTTCCTTTATAATACTGAATAAATAGTCCACTGTCTGCATAGGCCTGGTTGTGTCTATCCCACTCACCTACATAGTCATTTGACTGTGTGATGAAAACCGTCTGTCACCTCACGTGCCATCATCTTCCAGGGCCCTTGCTTTAGAAGCCCCAACTCAAACCGGAGCCCCTGGCTGGGGTGCCTGGCCCTGTTTACCACTCCTATGACTTCCCTTTGGTCCAATCAGCTCTGAGCTCTTTACCATGTGGGAAATGTGGCCACCGAAACTGTAATGCTAGCTAGGTTGTCAAGCGTTGATTTGGAAACCAAAACAAACATCTCTGGCTGGTCACCACCCAGTATCACCAAATATCCTGTTCTGAGTTTGCAAGCAGGGGGCTTTTCCCTGGGAGATTCTTGCTGAATCCGTCTGAACTTTGAACAAGTGGAGAGTTCTCTGAGGTTCAGCTCTGCCACTAGGTGCTGTGTGACCTCAGGCCAATTGCTGCCCTCTCTGAGCCTTTGGTCGTCCACTTTCACCCTGGGGGGTTCCTTAGGGGCGTCCCTCCCAGCTTACTCTACACTTCAGGTCTGTGCTTCAAGGAGCCTGGGTCAGGGCTGTTCTTTCTGCCTCCTGGGATGACAATCTGGGCCACCCCCTCTCTTGCCCAGGGCCCAGTATGGTTCGGAACCTGCTGGTTTTGTTCTTCCCCCTGCAGGTTCTAGAGTGTCTATGGCCCTGACTGATGTCAGCCTGAGGGTTGTTTTCCCCAGGTCCCATGGGTGATTGGCATTTCATTTGGGAGCCAAGAGGGACCACAATGATCTTTTAGCCTAGTGGTCCTTCGGAGGCTTGGGGTCCAGAGCAGGGTGCCTTGGGGCGATTCTGGACACAGTGGAGGGGCTGAGCACCTAGAATTCGAACCCCAACTCCCATCATAGCAGCTGCATTTCCACAACCATGAAGTTGGTATTCTGAGGAAGGTTCAATTGGGAAACAGGAGTCTGCAGTTTAGGAAAAGGAAATCGCTGATTCAGCTGAGTACTTTGATTTTTGAGAGGGGGAAACTGAGGCCTGGGGTGGGGGATGACCCACAAAGCCGAGCTGGGTAGACCTTCTGTGCTTTTCCTCACACTCTGAGGTGATGCCCGCACCATCTGCCTGGGCTTGGCAAAGTTCTCGCCTCCTTTTTGTGTGTCTGCCTTTAAACAGTTTTTAAAAAGCGCCACTTGCGGGGATGGCAGGGATATCGGTCACAGCTGTTTCTGACGGTGAGCCGGAAGGGGCTGGGCTGTTGGCCCAATGGAGAACTCCAAAAAGGGTGGTGGGGGAGCCAGCTGGAGCACCCCTGCCTTTTCCCCTCATGCCCTAGAGGCCCTTGAGCAGGTGGGTGCTGGCCCCTGGGTGCCCCAAAGCTGGAAGGCTGTCCCTGAAAGCTGGTGGCTGGGCTTCAGTCCCTGACGTGGCCACAGACGCTTTGATTTTTTCTGAAGCTGCCGCTGATGGGAATTCTTTACTTCTGATTTTCTCGAGAGGGCCTGGCGTGGTGGGGAAGGCTTCAGAGCCTGGCTCTGCCACACTCCGTGCAACTGTGGGCAGGGGCTTGACCTCTGAGCTGCTTGAGCCAGAACAAAGCAGCGTGTATGTGAAGGCACCTTTGGTTGGGTAGATTCCGGGTACCACCCCCCAGCCCAGCCCACACCACCTCCTTCCCCCACCCCATCATGTCTGTTCCCTGAATTTATTCCCAACTCATCCATTTCAGGACATGCTGCTGCTGTCTCTGTCCCAAGGAAGGCGCCAGAGATGGTGTTGGGGGTGGAGAGAATGGAGGCGACTTCTTTGTCCAGCATCTAAGGAAGGTGTTCTTCCTACTCTTAGCAGTTGATTTGTGCCTCCGGAAGTCTCTGGCCACCCCACCCCCTCCCCACCTCCTTTAACAGAAGCACACCCCCTCCGCCCACACCCCCCCAGCTATTCTAAAGTCTCTTGGCTGGGCTGGCATTCTCTGTGGGGACAAATTTGGGAGGGATTCTCAGCGCTTCAAGCTAGAGGGAGGGGAATGAGGTCCCAGAAAAGAAAAGGAAGCAGGGAGACAGCTGACGCTGAAGATTCCTTCCCAGAGGAATGCGAGGCGGGGCTTTTGCCCTGGCCACCAGATGCGAGGCCCCTGGCGCCCTCAGCTCCACGCACGCACGCACACACGCATGCACACATGCATGCACACACACACACACACACACACATGCATGCACACACTCTCTCTCCAGGCCTGGGTTCTGCATCCTCACACGTGTCAGCGTCTGAAGGACACAGAAGGGTAGACCTAGAATCTGAACATGTCCTTCGGACAAGGAGAGGCGCTGACTTCCAGAAGAATTGATTTAAGCCGCACCGTGTGTCAGGACACCGAGGCTGTGCCCTCTGCATTTGGAGTATGGCATCGGGGACCCGAAGCTGGGCTGGTGTCCCACTTACTCCCCAAGTCAGGGGTGACTGAAGACTGGGAAGGGCGCAGCCCTGTTGTCCCCTGTGCTCAGGATCAGGTCGTGTTGTGCTCCCCAGCTTTCTTCCATCAGGGTTCCCGAGCACCCACCACCTCCCCTCACAGCACCCCACACCCTGAATCTCATTGCCACCGTGTGCCGGCTCCCTCACCGACTGTCAGCTCTGGGGGCGCTGGCTCCAGGTCTGCCTTCTTTGTGTGTGCCCGAACAAGTATTTATGCCCCGGGAGGCTCCGTGAGGGGCTGGGGATGTGAGGCACAGATGGCACCGAGGGTCGCCAGAGATGCCACGTCCAGGGACTTGAAGCCATGGGGGACGGGTCTGGACTTGGGGTCAGGAGACAGGAACTCCAGTCTTGACACATGAATTCCACCAGTTTGCGTGAACACCCATTGCTTGGTTCCCAGTGCAGGACTTAAAACCCTCTCTGAGTCTCGGTTTCCCCATCTGAAGAAGGGGGGTGCTGAGATCCGTGTCCCAAGGACTAAGTGGGCTCAGCGAGCGACAGCTCTTGGTCGGCAGTGAAGTTCCAGAAGAGCTGCATGGCAGGATTTCACAGGGCAGAGCCTGGGCACCCTCAGGGGTGGGAGCGGTGCCAGCTGTGAGGGGGGCAGAGGTAAAGAGCCAGGTGGAGGCTAGGGGAGGGTGCCGTGCCTGGCTGGCAGCATTTGGGGTGTGTGCAGCCTCTAGGCATTGCTGACTTCAAGGGGCTCACGGGATTCCAGGCCAGGTGGAGGCTGGTGAGATTTCTTACTGCAGCCTGCTGCCAGGGCAGTGCCCTCCCACCTCAGTGGGCACCGATGCTGACTTCCTGGGCAGGATGTGGTTTCTTACTCTGCTCCTTGTACAGAAGAGGAGAGTTGTCACCCAACAGTGAACCTGCCAGTGCCTCTTCTTCCCTCGGGGGGCTGTGGCCTGGGGGAGGCCCTGACTGGCCTGTGGTGTGATCCAAGCTCCCCATGCCCACCTGGAAATGGGGCTGGGCCCGCTGCCCGTGACCGTATTCTCACTGTGACTTTTGTGGAGGGCTCTGGACTCAGCACAAGTCATTTCGTCTCTTACATCCCAGTTTGTTGCTCTATAGAATAGGGGTGAGGTTTCTTCGGAGGTCTGCTTCCCAGGGCTGATGTAAAAAAATGGAAACAATGGAGTGTAAAAATGTTTTGAAAGAAAAAAAAAAAACGAAAAACCATAACGACTTAATAGCCACCATTGATTGGCTCCTCTGTGCGAGGCTCTGATGATTTCTTGAAACAAGTGAGATTTAATTATTAGAGGAACGCCAGGCGGTGGGAATTGATTATGCTTGTTTTACAGATGAGGGGTTCAGGACAAGAAGCCTGCCTGGATCTCTAGACCCCATGTTCAGTGCCCTTCCCAGAGGGAGGGGCAGGCTGGCCTTGCCCCAGGCCACCTGAAGGCTGGGGAGAGCTGGCCCAGGGCAAGAAGGCAGGCGGGAGGCAGGCCCAGGCTTCGGGTCTCCCCAGCACCTGTCACAATATTGGCGACGTGGGTGGCAGAACAGGAGGCGGCGGCTGCGCTGCGAAGACTTCCTGCTGTCACTTTACAGTAATTATTTCTCGAGGAGCCAGTGAATCACAGGCAACGGTGTGCAGATGAGCCTCTCGGGCCCCCATAGCAGGCTGCATAACCCCCCTACTCTTTGGAGAAGACCCTAATGGGGGCCAGGCCCTGGGTGGGGGGAGCTCTTGGTCAGCCACCAAGAGGTGACACACCTAGGCTGGCGGGCTTGGCAGAGGAAGGAATGGGGAGCAGGGAACAGCTATTATTTCCCTGTCTGGCACTTTCTGATTTAAACCTGTGCCATCTACACGACAGAAACCAAGGCCCAGAACTAGAGTAACTTGCCCCGGCCTCACAGCCAAACAGGCCACTGCAGCATCACACGCAGGCTCCTTTCATCATGCCCACCCTGTCCCTAAGTGCTGCCAGGACAGTGACTCGGGGTCTGGCCTGCTGGAGAGGCATCTGGTGGCCAGAGGGAAGCTGACCTTTGTGCTGGGCTCTGCTTAACTTTTGCTTTTGGTTGGTGCCGTGAACCAGCTCACACAGACAGTGTTACTGTCCTTCTGAGCTTCTTGGTGGGGACCATGAGACTGCTGGCTGTGGATTCTGAGAAGCCAAGCTCCATTCTCTTGACCCCCGAGGGCACTGGGAGGATGCAGACATAGATAGCCCTGTCCTCAGAGTCTGGGGACCATGTGACAATACCCAGGGGACAAGGACCTGCTTGAATTGTGCCTGGGCATATGAGGGGCACAATACATCTTTAGTGGCTGGTTTATTAAACAAACATTTGTACAGTGTTCCTCTTTGCCAGGCTCTTGTCACAGCAGTCTGAAAGCATTTAATTCGGGGAACATCCCTACCACCGTAGCGGTTGGGCACTATCACTTGCCCATTTTAGAGATGTGGAAACTGACCACAGCGACCTCAGGGGCACTGGCTGAGACATGGCATGGGCAGCAAGCCAAGACTCGGGCCCAAGAAGTGGGCTCCAGATATAGTCTTTTCTCTTGCACCCTGCCAGGAAGTGGTTTGCCCATTGTGTACCCTGTTCCCGTTCTGAGCCTCAGTTTTCACCTCTGTGAAATGGCAATAGTAAATCTGGTCTCGAGGCTAGCAGATGAAGGGCCGTGATGCCTGTGAAACGCCTTGTGCCCTGGTGCTGAGGCTAAACACCTGGCCGGAGCCCTGGGTCCTGCCTGCGCTGCTGTGTCTTCTCCAGCTCCCCATACAAGCTGGGGCTTCTCCAAGCTCTGTGATGTGTTTGGGCCTCCTTTCTGCTCACGCCTCCCCTGGATCTCAAGCTGTGATGGGGTTGAATAGAAACCTGTGAAATGAGACAGCCTGGAGTACAACATTGGTGTTGAACTTGGGAACTGGGACAAGCAGAAGCTGAAAGTGTCGCTGCTGCTTATCTGCTCCGTGACCTTGAGAGTCCATTGTGTGTCTCATCTGCACAGTGGGGACAGTCCCAGTGTGTGGATGGCTGGAGAAAGCCATGAGATGGCAGTGCCCGGGCACCGGCAGCAGCGGGGTGATGGCTAAACCTGCCTGGGGCGTCTGGGGAGAGGAGCAGGGTCTGGGATCCAGGAGGGCATCGGGACCCTGGCCTGGCCGGGAGTCCTCCAGGTGGCCGGGCTGGGCAAGTCCTGCCTCGAAGCTGACCCTGAGATGCTGGCTCAGCACATGCCACGCTCAGACTTCCGGAAGTGTGGGTCCACACAGCACCCCTGCTGGTCTGCTGCTTGGTGGGGAGACGCCCCCGCAGTGGAGACGCAGCCTTCCGCTCTCTTAATTGGCCATTTTTATTACTCAGGTTATTTAAAACGGCTCTTGGCTCACTGCAGCCTGGTTGCTGTCCTGGGGGAGGGGAGGGGAGGGCGGCTGGTCTAAGTGGACCTTGGGAAATTCCTGGCAGACAGACTTGTCCCTGGGCCGCTCGGTGCATCTTCCCAGGGCAATTAGGCACCCCCTTTTACCCCTGACCCGCTGTGGCAGTGGGCTAAAGGCCCTCTGATGGGGGTTGGGGTGGGGGAGACAGGGACTGAAATAGCTTTGGGGAGAGCCGGCTTAGCAGTGACCACAGGACTAGAGCGAGCCCTGGAGCTCCCGGTGGGACCCTGCAGTGTCCGAGCTGAACTCCAGGGATTCTGGAAGGCACCTGAGCCAGCTTAGGGCCAGGCAAGGTGGAGACAGCAGCTGAGGTGTGGTTTGAAGGTCCAGTAAGAGCAGGGTAGAGGGGAAAGGGTGCTCCAGGAAGAGAGAACAGCCTATGTAAAGGCCTGGAGGTGAGACGCCTACTGGTGCTCCTGCCCGGGCCTGGGTGGACACATCCAGAACCTGGCCTGCTTGCGCTTTCCTCTTCCCCTTCTTGCCCCCCACCCCCACCCCCGATTCCTTCCTGGCTTTCCTTGTGCTGTTTTGCTATCACTCATCTTCTCTCCTCTCCCTCTGTCCTTTCTTGGTTTGGTCTCTGCTCCCAGTGGCTGGCGCTGATCCCCGCCCCAACCCCCCCTGAGGCAGGGGCAGGGTTGTGAGGGGCCGTGGCCCCCACCCCTCCTCCTGACACCAGACCTGGGCTCTGTGAGCCTGTCTGTGCGTCTGCCTGTGTGCGCGTGTCCAGCAGCCTCCGCCTGTACCCTGCGGGCTTGGAGCCACCTGGGTCGAGATCCCACCTCTGGTCAGCCTCTGGGTTCTTAACATCTCGATGGGGGGCAGGTGAGGCGTCCTGGAGAGAGGGAGCGCTGTCAGGTCTTAGAGGTCAGTTCTGGTCTTCCAGGGTTTAGGCCTCGGATTAGACACAGAGTTGGGGTGCTCACCTCACCTCTTCAGGCCTCACCACCCACACTCCTGTGACTTCCTCTTCCCCCCACCCCTGACCGGCCCAGCGGGGCTGAGGGCTGTCCACGGCACCTAGCCCAGGCCCTGCTGCCAGGCAGGTCGGCTCTGTCTCCCCAGAGGAGTGGATGTGCCTTCTTTCTTTTTAAAAAGACCTCTGAGAGTTCATCCTTTAGCGCTGTGTGTTTTCTCTCCACTCCCAGCGACACACCCATGACCCTTGGCGGATGAGAAGAGGGAGACTCAGACAGGAGAGCAGCTGCCTTGAGGCCACACAGTAGAGTGGGGCTGGAACTCAGGCCACTTGCACAAGGTTCTTTTGAAACCCTTGAACTTGAAGGGTCCTTCTGTGGGGCTGCTGGTCTTTTTAAGAACGGGGTTGGAAAACACCCAGAGGCTGGAGCACTTGTGATGAGAGTTCTAACTGGGGGCCTAGCAGGTGGAGTCCCCAGAGGCCAGGCTGCCCCCCAGCCAGACACCTGGGTCCTCCCCTATACTGCAGGTGGGCTGCCCCTGAGGGCACCGTCCCCCCCACCCAGCTTTTCTTCTTACAAAAGGCACTTCCCAGGTCTCTGCCAGGTGTTGGGATGGGGGATGTTGAGTGACTGACTGACCTACTGTCCCTGCCAGCCCCATGCTTGGTGGCATCATTTCTCTGTGTCACAGTTTGCTTGTATGTGAAATGGGGTGATGACACCCCAGTGTTGTTGATGAGCCTGGATCAGTGAAGTCTACCCCCTCTCTTTTCTCTGGGGCGGGGGGAGTCCTGGAGTTGGAAGGTCTGAGAACATTTCAAGCTGGGATGTGGGAGTTGGGTGAACCGTACTGGCTGACCCTACAGTCTTAGCACATCCCCAGGCCCCCAGTCTGGGGTTGAGGCCTGCGGAGCGGTGCTTTTGGATGCGGACAGATTTCTGTGGAACGTCTCCTAGGACACTGCCGCTGGCTGCACACTTGCCTTTAAAGAAAATACTAATGTATAAAACAGCAGGACTTAGCCGGGGCGGGGTGCGGGGAGGGGGGGTGGGGAACTAAGGCCTGAGCTCAGCAGACTGCTGGAGAACCAGGATCAACCTGATCCCGAGTTCAGGGGATCCCCAACTCGCAGGAGGCTGTAGATCGTTCCTCTGTCTGCCTTAAAGTATAACAAATCCATGGGGATTTAAAGGAAATTGCTTGGTTGGCTCTTCCTTGGTGTGCCCTGTTGGCTGTGGCCTGGGCCTGCCCTGGGTGCGGGCGCTGACTCTGCAGTGAGGTCAGCCAGCTTCCCATCAGTGCCCAGGACCTCGGTTCTCTTATCTGTGAAATGGGGCTGACCACCTTCAGTTGCAAGGGTGTCAAGAGGATTTAGTGACATGGCCCGCGCCAGTGCCCCGTGTGGTGCTGGCCCCTTAGCTGTGCGCTCTGTCCTTTTCCCCAAGCCTGGCCTCCCAACCCCCAGCCCCCAGGCCGTGAGAGCTGCCTTCGCCCTCCCCCTTCCGGCTGCAGACTGGCCTTTTGTGTTCAGGGCATTTCCTCTCCGCAGAGCGCCTGCCTGGCCAGTGAGGAGATCGTGTCCCCTCCTCCCCAGCAGATTGTCGGAGCGGGTGGCTGGGAGAGCACGGCCCAGCGTCCGTGGCATGTCTCCTGGGTCCGTGGCTTCCAGTGGCCTTGTTGGACCGATCTTGAATGGGAGCGCATCTTCCTGACCCTGCCTGCCCGCGGAGCCTCCCTCCAGGGCCCAGCCTCTGCGGGTAGATCTGGAAGTAGCTTCCAGAAGTCTTGTCTTGGCCATCGCCTGGGTGTGTGGACTCCTGCCACTTAGGGGTTTAGTCTCCCGGACTGAGAAATGGGCCTCCTCTTCCTGGTCCTGGCCCTTGAGCTGAATTTCAATGGTCAGAAGACGGGGTTTAAGTTCTGCCTGGCCCCTCAGCAGCCGGCAGGCAGCTGTTCTCCCTCCTGGGCCTCCGTAGGTGGTGGGAAGATGGCTCCTGGCTTCGGCCCACAGGTCCAGCCATCGACAGCGCTGCAAAGCTTGTGACTTAGGCGCTCACTCCCAGACCTTGGCAGAGGTGACATCGGAGGCTGTCTTGGCATTGTTTTCCCAGGGTTGACGTCAGGGAAGCAGGTTTAGGGTTTCATCTGACACAAAGGCTGCTTTGTAGCTTCTTCCCAGTATAAGTCCAGGCACATCACCCCCCAAGGTAGGAAATGAGGTGGAAGGGATTATAGGCACAGGCAGAGGGGCCCGGGGAGGCTTGGCTCACTCTCAGCTCCTCCAAGGAGGAAGCCAGGATCTCATGCTTCCTACATTCTCCCCTCAAGCTGTCTTCCAGAGAGCGTCCTGCCTGCCAGCGCAGCTCAGACTCCTTGAACTTGTAGCTGTGAGCACCACAGTGCTCCCGAGGGGCCGCCATGGCTGCACCGTGGCACGTGCAGATGAGGAAACAGCCTTGGCAGGTGGAGCGACTTGGTACTTGCCATTGCGAGAAAGTGGCAGAGCTGACACATAAACCTGGGTCACTCTGGCTTGCAAGATCACTGCCGGCTTCTACTCTGTGTCATTTCAAACCCAGCTTAGGGAGCAGACTCCAGCGGGTAGGGACCCACGGGGAGGCTGCGCAGAGAAACCTCATCCCTTTGGGGAGCTGTAGCTTCAATTTCTATTTTTGGGATCCAGAGTTGGGTCATTGAGCTCGGGGCGTGTGTGACATGTGTAAAATGCACGTGTGGGTGCATGGCAGATGTGTGTACAAGTTGGAGAAGGGAATTAGACACTGCAGGGTCTGTTGTCATGGGGAATGATCCAGGGGACACCCAGGACCTTCTGTTCTTTTTTTAGGTAATTACCCCTCTTGATCATTCATTTGTTCGTCCATCCATCTATCCATCCATCCACCCACCCGTCCATCTTTTTCAGGGCCTCTGTGCTTGGCCCTGGGGATGATGCTGTAGGAACCAGAAAGGCAAACTCTTGTCCCTGGGGATCTCGCTGAATGACAGTTAAACCAGAGCTGGGAGAGTGAGTCCTTAAAGAGATTTGGTTTCTTCTCCAACACACCCAGTTTTTCAGAGAGGGTCAGTGACTTATCCAAAGTTGCACAGCAGAACTAGGACTCACAGCCAGGCCCATGGTCCCCAGCTCCGTGGCCGCACGCCTGGCTGGTAGCGCTTTCACCCGCCCTTTCCCCCTCGGCTACTTTGGCATTCTTGGCTCTCTGGAGTCTCTGCGCCTCTGTCTCTGTCCTGAGAGACATGCAGAGGTGCTGGCTGGGCAGGTGCACAGGCCCGGGGCTGGAGCCGAGCTTGATCGCTCTGTCCTGAGCGGAGTCTGTTTGGATGTCAGGTTGGTCAGTCACTCGACTGAGGTCCCGACGCTCTGCCTGTCCCTGTGGATTCCAGCCTGCTGTCCCCGGGTCGGGGTCTTCAGAAGCGACCTGTCCTCCCTTGCCTTGGCTGGACCATTGTGAATCCTACTGAAGCGCTTCCTGCCCAGGGCGGGCATGCCAGGGCAGCATCCGGGTGGCCTCTGCTCCCTGGGCTCTGGCCACAACCCCGTGCTGCAGCTCCCCATGCCAGCCTTCTGTGGACCGGGCAGGGTGAACCCCATGACCCTCCCAAGTTCTGAAGCGGCACCCCACCCCCACCTGCCCCCTGAAGCTTCCCTTTTTCCCGCCCAAGATCCCTCTTGACTCACGCACCTTGTTGGGGCATGTTCTCTGTGGAGAAGGGATCCGGGTCCCTTGAGGATTCCTGTGAGGAAGGCACATTCCTTCTCCTGGAGTCACTGGGCCTCCTGAGCCGGAAGTGCCCAGGAGCCCAGGGGTCACCCAAATCCACCTTTCCAGATGGGGAAACTGAGGCCTAGAATGGTTGAGCAATATGTCTGGGGCCCCTCAGCCTGCCTGGTGGAGTTGAGTCTGCTCCACTGGGCCATGCCATTTCTGGGGTCTGGGGAGGGGTGTGGGTTTTCCAGCCCATAAAGGAGGCTGGTGGCCTTCTGCCCTGGCGGTCTCTGCCCCAGACAGTTGTTCTAGAAGCAAAGCAGCTGATTCCACCTGGCTCCATGTGGTTCTGCAGGGCTCCCAGCTACGGCTATGGCCTCCCTTGCTCGCCCTCTGGGCCTTGGTGCCTCTTCCACTCTGGCCTGTCCCAAGGCTCCTTTTCAC
Source organism: Scalopus aquaticus (assembly GCA_004024925.1). Lineage (NCBI taxonomy): Eukaryota > Metazoa > Chordata > Mammalia > Eulipotyphla > Talpidae > Scalopus > Scalopus aquaticus. Next base: position 29,351 of record PVIJ01015549.1, read on the forward strand.
CCCACAGCCCCCTGAGGGGCTATAGGCCCTGGGGAGGTTCTTCCCCTCAAGGGTGGAGCCTGGAAGGCCAGGCCCACGTGTCCACTGATGAGTCAGGCTGAGGTGACACTAACTCCTGCGGCTGGGGCTGGAAGGGGTTAAACTGTCTGTGGGGGCTGGACTCCAGCTGGTGTCCTGGCCCCTCAGGCCAACCAGGCCATCTGGCCTGACAGAGACAAGTGTTCCATCTGTCCCCAGCAAAGTCACCCCGAGGAGGCCCAGCCTGCCTCCTTTGTGAGCTTGCTGGGGTAGGCAGTGGGCCAGCTGGCTGTCCCCAGAAGGCCCGGCTGGTAGGGAAAAGGCCCCCCACTGGGCAGGCAGCCCTGGGGGTCCCTGGCTTACCCTTCTGCCAACCAAAGGAGGAAGAGGAAGAGCCTGCGCTTTTTGTGCAGTGGCTTCAGAGAGGTGTGGGGGAGTCACTGCAGACGAGCGGACTCACGCCTAGACCCTGCAGGCTGCTCAGCGTGCCCCCCCGCAAGGCTCCGGCTCTTGAGCAGTTTCACACAGTAGGTAGCAGCTTGAGGACCTCCTGTGTGCCAAGTACTTGGGCACTCTGGATCCCAACACGGGGGAGTGGGAACACAGAGAATGAAGCTCCGGAGGGGAGAATGGCACATCTCAAACCTAGAACCCTGTGTTAGTGGGTAGATTAAGGGGTAGCCTGGACCCCCCAAAACTGCACACTCTAAGTGGGTTCTGCCATCCACCGCATAAAGACAAAACATACTTTTAGTGTGTAAGACGGTCAATAGAAAAGAACTTTAATAGAATAATTAATTTAATAGAATTAAATAGTGAGCAATAGAGAAAGGATAATAGCATCCCAATGAAGCACCCAAAGTTACCCAAAAGTTATCGTGGGTAGATGCCCAGCCAAACAGGATTGGCCCAGAGTGGGGCCACTGCGGCTGAAAGCTGGCCACAAGTCTAAGGCATCTTCTGCCAGGGAACCACAGGAGAGGGGCAGAGGGGCCAGGCAAGTCTGGAAGGAAAGGAGCAAAATCAAAGTACAAGTCAAGATAAAGGCTGCCAGTGTCAGCTCCCCACGGGGCTCTCACCCCTGTCTCTTCCAAATGTCTCCTTCCGTGGGGCGGGGGGGGGGGGGCCAGGGAACACAGAACCTCCCCTTTCTATGAAGATTGCACTGTTACACCTGGACCCTAGACCCCCGACCCCAGTATCTCTGAAAGTGGGGCCTGCTCGCTAAGATGAACAAAACGACAATAGATGCCTGGTGTGTACCATCTTGTACAATCCTTACAACCCAGTGAGGTAGGTACGATTGTTACCTCCATTTTATAAATGGGGAAACTGAGGCTCAGGGACGTAAAGTACAAGGCCCGTCACCAGCAGGGTAGTGGTGCATCTGACAACCCATTGTTTTGGGATAAGGGGCAGAAGACAGGTGGGAAGGCCTCCCCCTTCACTCTGGCTGCTCCCTCTGCAGCCATCTCCTTTTTTGGCATCTTGCTGAGTCCAGGCTGGGGATCGTGTGTCTGGACACCAAGTCTCAGGGGGACGGAGGCCCCAGTCGGGTTCGGGCTGAGAAGAGAGACTGTGCTGGCCCTCTTCCTCCCTGGGCCAGCACCTGGGGGGCTCCTTCTGGAGCCTCTGGTGCCTGAAGGCCTCCCTGCCCATCTGAGGGCTCTAGGGACTGGGTCAGGCCTCGGGGACCGCTCCTCAGTCAGGGCCAAGTGGGACCCAGGCTGGTAGCCCAGGGAGGAAGGCTCGGTGCTTCCCTCTCACAGTTTGGAGTTTGGAGGTGGTGTAGCTTAGGATCCATTCTGAGTCCTGGAGACGGGCCTGGGAGGCAGGTACATGCTCCCTGACCTTCTGTCCATGACGAGGGCGGGCGGCTCAGATAAGGAGCCGAGGCTTTGGGATCACAGACACCAGTGCCGCAACCCAGCGTCTGTGCCTCCTGGGGGCAGCTGAGGCCAGTCTGTGCTTATGAGCTTGGGCGCTGAAGCCAGATGGTTGGAGTCCAGTCCTGGCACCACCACTTCTGAGTTCTGCGACCTGGCACGAATTGTTCGTGAAACTCTGGGTTTCAGTTTCTCCATCTGTAAAGTGGGCACAACAATAGCACAGATCTCATTTGTGGTTGTGAGGGTTAAGATGAGCTAAACATACCTGTCACCTAAGACTTCATAACGTTAACTATGATGATGTGACATGTCGCCTCACCTCTGTGAGCCTCGGTTTCCCCTGAGGCAGATGGGGGTGAGGAAATGGGAGGCTCCAATAGGGTCTCTTCCCGGGACCTCACTGGTGCAGTAGGTGCCCTGGGGGTCTGCCCCATTTCATTCTCCGCCCATGTGAACGGAACTGACCTCTATCCTCTGAGAAGGGGACTCCAGCCCCACAAATGGGGGAGAGGGATGCTGCGTGTGTGTGTTGGGGGCCCCCCTCATCCCCCGGTTCATATGAAGTTGAACGTCAGGGCTGCCTGATGACAGGAACATGATGTTGAGTATGAGTCTGTCCCCTTGAGCTGTGTTTAGTCACTAATCCCTTTCTTGGCGGGCATCGAAGCCTAATTACCTGCCCCTGCCATGCCTCAGCCTTCCCGGCCAGTTAGGACAATTGGGGCACCGAGCACACGGGTAGTGCCTGCCACGACCGGTCCCCAGTTGCACAAGCCCCACGAGTGAAGGGTCTCCAGGTCCTTGTCACTCCTCCTGTCAGCTCTGGGTTTCCTCCCTGCGCCACGGCCTGGCAGGAAGCATAGGGCTCTGGGTTCTAGTGCCTGCTGTGCGCTGTGTGCCCTTGGGCTTGTCCCGGCGCTTCTCTGAGCGCTGCCTTCTCCTGAGCGCTGCCTTCTCCTGAGCGCTTCTCCTGTGCAAACAGCCGGTCCTGTGGTGGTTTTATCCTCGTTGCATCCACCTGGGCGTCACTCTCACAAGTGAGGAGACAGACCTGGAGGGTGACTGCCTCAAGGCTGAAGAGCCTGTTTGTTTAGACCCTGGGGTGGGTGGCGATTCCTGCCCCATGGGCTCTCCCTGGCTGCTGACCCCTCATTGGTCCAGGCTGCAGATGATAAGGGACGCCTGCCAGGCCGCTGGGGGTGATAAGTGCTCTGAGTGAGGGGCGTGGCTGATGGGGACAGTGTGCTAGCAGCGCCTCACATTTACCTGCGGGGCTCGCAGTTCCTGGGAATAAACAACACAGGCCCAAAGTGCACATTAGGGATCCAAAATAGCCTCAGGCCTTGCTGTTTTTCCTCAAGCCTGTAAACATATCCCTGGGTGGGGCCCCCCAGTCTCCTGGGCATGGACCCCCTGGGCCTCCTGCTTCTTGGCGGGGGTGCTCAGACCCCCTTCTGGCTTCTAGCCTTGAGCAAGAGCTGGAGCCCCCAGAGGCTGAGAACAGGTTGATGCTGGGGAGGGGTGGGCGGGAGTTTCTGAGGTTTTGGCCAGGCCTGGGCAGAAAGGCAAAGTCCTGGGGTTGGAGAGCTGTGAGTCTCCCACCACCTGGGGAGGCAGCTCAGGCATCCAGGTGAGAGAGGACGATCCTTGGAGACTTGCAGAGCTGGCAGCGCCGGTGGTTGTCATCTGGGGAAGCTGAGGTGACTGGGAGGGGCAGGCAGGGGGGTGATGTCTAAGGCCACACAGAGCTGCACAGGCCCAGACTGGATCTCCTAAGGGGGCACTGGAGGTGACACTGAGTGGATCCTTCATTAAGCAAACATTTTGTGCCTACTGTGTGCCAAGTCCTGTGCTGAACTCTGGGGTTGCAGCTGGGTGCCAGACATGGACCTGATCTTGCAAGAGCCAAGTTAAGTAGGGGAGACCAACAGGTGAACAGTTAACATCAGTAGCAAGTGACCAGAGTCTTTGGAGTATGGCAGAGTGGTACTTCACCCTGAGCAAGGTGTCAGGGAGGACTTCCTGGAGGAAGAGGTATATAAGCTGGGTCCTAAGGTTGGCATGAGGAGCAGAGAGAAATGACAAAGGGGGTTTGTAGAAGGGAACCTTCCAGGCAGGGTCTGTATGCAAAGACCTTGAGGTATGAGGTGGTGTGGCACATCAGGGCTGGAGAGGGGCTGCTGTCTTGCCTCACCCTAGCATGTGGACACCACGTAGGAACCTCTGCCCTTTCAGAGGAGAGATCAGGCCCATTTCTTAGATGAACCTGATCTCACAGCCCTTCCTGTTTGGGAGGGCAGAATTCACCCCAGGGAGGGTGCAGAAGCGCTGTATTTGTGGTGGGAGCTTCTTCTACCCGAGGGAGAGGCGGCCTTTAGACTAATAGGGAAACTGAGGCACAAAACAGTGTTGCAGCGGGGGGTAAAGACCTGGGCACCCTGCTTTTCCTTGCCCCCCTGGGCAAGGTCTAGGCTCTGGCAGCTGCCCCTGTGAGAGTGCAGCCTTGTCCTACGGTGCTTGGGGCGGGGGAGGGGCACAAAAGCCTTTTTAAGTCCTTGACCCAGCAACCTGCTTCATGGAGATACCTGGACAGACATGCGGACATGTGTGCACAGGATGTTCTTTGCGGGTTATTTAATGGCTAGGGCTTGGGAAGGGCCCACAGAGCCCTTTCACTCATGGGCAGAGTGGCGACCACTGAGAATCCAGGAGGAGCACCCGGAGCACGGGGCAGCCGGTGCCCAGATCCTCTCGCCCTGTCGAGTGGGAGGGACTGAGGACCCGAGGCTGGGAGGCGGTGGTGGGGGCAATGGTCCTGCCAGGAGAGGCTCTGGAACCTGCCGCTCCTCTCTCCACGGGAGGAGAATACCCTTTATCTGAGTCTGTGCCCTTAGCACTTGGCTCCCGAGTGGGCACTTGGGAATGTTTGTTTAATCTGTTGTGGAAAAAAGAAGGTGACTCTAAGCCAACAGCCAGATGGAGCTGGGCTGCGGCAGGCGCTTTGAGGCTGCTGGACTCCGTGCCCCAGAAACTCCCAGCACCCACTCATGGGGGTCCTCAGAGCCAAGTCCGGTGGCAGCGCTGGGTTCGGGCTCCGGATGGGACGGAGGGAGACGAGAAGTCCCGAGTGTCGTGTTTGATAGCTCTCACCTGGCAGTGATGGCGGGGCCTGGTGTGCATGCAGGTGTCTGCCTGGAGCCGGGGGCTCTGACCAGTCCAGCCAGCGGAGCTGCCACCCAGGCTAAAAGGCAACTACCGACCACGACCCTGGCCCATCAGTGTCCCTCTAGTGAGTTTGCTGGACTGGGCCTGCACTGAGCTTTACGCGTACCGATGATTTAATACAGCAGCCTGAGTGCAGGCTTCCTCTAGCCCCCACTTAAATGTGGGGAGCCAGAGCTCTGGGGGTGATGGGCTTTGTCCTGAGGTGCCAGTGTAAGGAACATGGGGTACTCAGGCTCTTTTTCGCCTCCCACCGCCCACCTCTACAGCCGCCCCCTGCGGCCTTGTTCCCCGTTGCATTACCTGCACGTGACATCGCGCTAATGCAAAAAGTCCTGGGGGGCACGGGCACAGGGCACCGCACCTGTGATCACGGACACCCGGCGAGAAGCCAGCGAGCACGGGGCGTGTGCACGTGTCACTGCAGACACCTGGGCAAGGGATAAAAGGGGAGATTTGTGGGGGGTCAGCTGCTGCCTCCCTGCCTGCTGGTCTGCCTGTGAGTCCAGTCCCCTGATGCAGCATTAAAGGCACGTTGGAGATACTTGAGGCTTCCAAATTCCCTTTTCTTCTCAAATCAAATGAACAGTGAAACCCCACCCCCCAACCTGGGATAGTTGCACAACACCCACCCGCCCTCCAGATCCCAGTCTGGCAGGGGAAGTGCCAGGCTCCTGCAGTTGGTGCCTGGGCCCCTGGTGACGCCTCCATCCCACGCCCCATAATTCCCGTGGAGCAGCAGAGCCAGAAGAGCCCAAGACCACTTGACAGACAAAGCAACTGAGACCCAGAGAAGCCTAGGAGCTGTCTCAGGCCTCAGAGCTAGTGATGGGGGTGCCAGGGCAAGCTGTTTATTCAGAGCCTGCATACTTCATCTCTCACAAACTGGGGCCCGAGGGGGGCCTTTGTGATCCCATTTCAAGGATGACCAAGTGGGGAGACTCAAGGGATGGGAACTTGTTTGACCAGAAGCATGTGCTACCATGGGGGATTTGAAGCCAGTTTGGTCTGACTTCAAAGTTGGGCCCCTCTTTTCTCGTCAGATGTCCCCCCCAACAATTCTCCAGCTGTGGGGGGCGGGGGCAGGTGACAGGACCAGGGAGGCCAGTCTCAGCCAGTGGAGAAGGGGTATGGTGTAGGCCTCTCCACCTGGCCGCGAGTTCGTTCCCTGGCGACTGCGGCCCGTGGGTACACAGCTGTGCGTGGCTGTTGGGGGTGTTTCCGAGCACTGTGCTGGGTGCATGGTAGGAAGCGGGGTTTTTGGAGTGGCAGAGACACTCTCCTACGTTTGAGAGGCTGCTCAGACTTGGAGGTCTCATGGACTGGGCTTGGCCAGTCATCGCCCCACACCTGTTTTCTCACCTGTGCAAAGGGGATGATAATTCCCAGCTCCAGAGCCCTGGGGGATGGACAGTGGCTAGACCAGCACACAATAAACCTTTTACAATAAGTGCAGGCCCTCCCCTCTCCTAGAACAGAGGCAGAGAAGGGAGAATTTACAGCACTCTAGATGCCGTTAGGAAGGCATGTGCCAGGACTGGAAACACCGAGATGGGC